>JAOWAW010116531.1:0-22406 GCA_028565695.1 Nicola tetela
TGTGTGTGTGTGTGTGTGTGTGTGTGTGTGTGTGTGTGTGTGTGTGTGTGTGTGTGTGTGTGTGTGTTTATTGGCAGATTGGTCGAGCGTGATTTTCACTTGGCTAGGCGCTTGGTTGCCACAGGTTCGAGTTCCTTGTGCCCTCCCAGCCGGAGTAAAAAGGAGAAAATGATTCAAAGCGATGAACACCTTTTAACATCGATGACATCGGCCTACTCTAAATTAAAGTGACTCGACGCACCTCTCGCTCGAATAGCGGGCTTGTTTGAACCGCACAGTCAAGTGACAACCCACTCTACCACAGCGCCTTCACCAGGGGCCGGTCGGGTGCGCATCGCGGTAATTAACACATCGGCTTTGTCGTTCTGGAATAGCATTTTGAAAGCATAGCCTTTTATTAGCTTTTTGCAGCTGTTTTTGTGATATAATTATGAATTTCAAAGAATAGTTCCACTTCTCGTCAAGGACTACATGCAATGCACGCGCGTGCGGTCATGGTGCGAAAAGCGAATCCCACTTTTAACTTTTATGGCCATGGAGCGGTATGGAGTTCGTGTTCGACGATACAGCATGTACAGCAGATGTTTGAGCAAGCCAAAATTTTCGATGTCATTCTAAACATGCATACTGCATAGTTTCACATGCTGTTGGTTTTCACCTGCTCTTCATCATGTTCATTGTTTACTTTTCGCGTGTGCACAACAGTAGCCTTACACACGCCTTGCACACGCTCAACATTCCTTATGCATGCTCAAGATTCCACAGGCTCCGTTGTAAATGGTTTACGAGCACGAGTGTGCTACGGGCCACTCTACTATTCGGGCCATAATATGCAAAACAGTTGAGTTAAATTAAAGCGCTGCTCGAGCCTACTCGAGCTCTGGCATAGCTACCAGTCAGCAAAACATGTACTTGCCGGAGCTAGCTACCGCGCTGGAGGTCGAGCTGTTCTCAGCCGTTCTGCAACGTTCAACTCACGTGAGCACAACCGCACGTGACACGAAAACCGTTGCAGCCACGCACTATGATGACTATTGTTCTTTTGGAAAACTCTTCAAACAGGTTGACCACGACATTGTTCCCTCAATATTATTAATGATCACCACTTCGTCCTCCGAGTGCGGCCGGCCTACTTGATCCGGTCCATCGGACAAGGTTCATGTACTCGCATAATGCCTTGTATGACACATGCATAATGTCTTGTAGCCAACAACAAACGCGGGTATCTAAGGTAAGCAGTCCGGAGGTCTCAACTCCGCTGAACGGTATAAATTCGAGCGATAGCCGAACCAACAAGAGCACTCGAACTTGAGCTGTCACTGTAAAGAACACGAAGAAGAGGGAAAGAGAGAGCGTAGAGAGTCCTGACAAAGTATGCCTGAAAATAGCATGTCCTGCACAATGGAAACGAGCTACGATCTGGTGGTAAGCCCAATCACAGACAGCGATTCACCAGCCGCATCGCCACATGGATCAGGCTATGACACGTACGCGAATCAGTCGGACACGACAGGCAGTCCATGCGCATGCTCAGACATGACCGGAAATGACGATTCTCGCTTCTCGTTCGCCCGTGTCCTGGCCAGCATCGAAGCACCTCGAGTTCTGGATGAGAAAGAGGCGAAAGCGTTCCGTCGTATTCGAGCTGCAAGGCGAGAGCGCCGTCGATTAGCGCAACATCGCGACGGCTTTGAATCTTTGCAGAGTATTCTTCCGGGTGATACTAAGCGCTTGTCTCGTCTGGATATCCTTCAACTAGCGACTAGCTACATCCACGATCTGACGGAGACCTTACGGACTGTGGAGCAGGAGGAGGCGATAATGAAAACCAGTATGGTGCAAGACAGCTCCACAACTTCTTCAACCACGACGGTGCCCGAAGTGTGCGGTCACCGCTTCGTATGCCCTTCGGTCGCGTCATCCACTTTCCACTACGATAACCAAACGCTGCAGGTTGTGCCCAGCGAGGGTACAATGCCTTCGGTCGCGGGGTCTTGCCTGGCTAACCTCTGGCTCGGAGAACCACTGGGGGACCTTTCCGAGATGGTCAAATGGTATCTGCATCAGTAGCATTCTATCCAAACCTGTGGAAAAGGCGGGGGCGTGGTATTCATCCGTGTTGCAGCATGTATGACCGAGTCGACCGTTTTCCCCGGGCCTGACGTACACCATGGGCGATCCGGCCGGGCACAGCGAGTTGCAGTATGGGCAACATAACGTAAGCCCTTTCACTGCGAAACCCAGCAGCTTCTTGGAATTTCAGTCAAGACTGGCTCGTCCGCGCGCATTTGGGAAAGATGCTGAGTACTTCTATGGCTCTAACAGCTAGGTCACAGTTACTGGGACGCTGAAGGTCGTTACGGTGAACCGTTACGTCAGTACGGTGTGCCGTCACGCGGGATCCCTCTGATCCGAATGAACTTTCCGAATCTGATCACTGCTGGCAATCTTGCTACTACTCCAATCACTATTTGATTATGCACGTGTTAGTTTGTCCCTTGTAGGTGCCTGACTTTATCCGCGCATTACGGCGGGCTAATTTGAAGAGACAGGCAATGCCAGTTCGTAACAGGGCCCGCATCACCATACACTCTAGGACTTTCTGGCTCTGTGTGTCCTGATCGTTCTGTATGTGGCCTCCAGATTTTATTCAACAGAAGAATAAGCCTAAGTATGCTTTAATTTCTTGTAGCACCAGTGGCCTGCTCTCAACTGTTTTTTTTTCCAGTGTTTTTTGGCCATTTTGAATCTGCATGCTGTTCACCGCTTCTGTATAATAATAACTATTATAGGTCATTCTCTGCTGATGTGTACTCAGAGATGCAGTGTTACAGTTGTTGTTAACTGTTAAATGGCACAATCTGAGTTTTTTTTTTGACAACTTCAGGTTCAGTGATTCAGGACTTGGTTGAGGAATCCTGACAGGGTAGTTATAAGATGAAGGGGAATTCCCAGCATGGCAGTCAGAAGAAACTTTAACGTGGTAGTATAAGTATCCTAGCCTTCTGTACTCCCTTGTCTATTTATGGCTGATGAAGCCAGAGGCATTTTTGGTGAAATGTCATGAAAAGTGTTTCTTGTGACAGTGGTGTGCTGGTAAATCCTCTTCTTGGTCAAGTAATGTTTGAGTCATTGTGATCTGGACGTTTATTTTTACGACAGTTGCAGGGGACTCATGCACTTGAATGGCTCAGGCATGAACTTCAACGTAGAAAAAATAGTTCACACATGAAAAAGTAAAAACAAAATGGTCACAAATTGAAAAATATACATAAGCTTATCAGCCAGTCAGATTTTGACTAAATGTTTGTCCTCTTCTTTTAAAAAAAATATCAGTTGCTTGATTTCAACAGCACTTCATTCCTAATAATTCTTATCACATGATGATTTGCTGTGCTTCAGCTTATCTATCAGTATGGTAATTGGCTTGGCAGTTGAAGAAATGAGAAATTCAGTTCCAGAAGAGACTTTCCCATCAACAGCTACCACCAACTTACCTAACAAACAATAAAGAGGACTGGAGATAATTTCAGCATCGGGCAAACAATTTTGGCCTTTTTGCAATCAATGGCCATCTTGAGTGTTTCACCTTCAGCTCTTTGTGCACGGAAGTGACCATTCAAATAGTGATGTCACGTTAGCATAAATGGAACAAATTTGCAATGCTTGATTGGAGGTAGGGCCAAAGATGGCCAAAAGTAAATGAGCCTAACGATTTCTCAGTTTGCCACGTTTACTGTGTTTTTGTAATCAAGATGAAGCACTTAACTTGTATGGCCTCCATGTTGCCTGGAAATCCCCACAGCGGCCCTCAACTGATTTGACTTAGTTGAAGACAATGACTTAAGTCATCTCATCTCACATTGTATCATTAATTGCCAGTCCAAAGAGCCACAGTTTTCAGAGTTAATGTGTGAGGCTAATGCATTAACGAGAGGTCCAAAAGCGGCCAGGGAGCACTGAGTTCACATGATGGCTAAGAAGAAAAAATACAAGAAGCCAGTGTTCCTGGTTCCTTTCTGAGACACCCAAGATGCTGTAATCTGAAAACAGAAACAGACAGAAATGCACAGGGACAATGAAGGAAGTCATTGCCAATACAGTCCCAATACGCCTAAATTAAGCTGACACAATGGTGAAACCATCATTCAGCAGCGATCCACACAGATGGAGACATCCTCTCAAAGAAAAAAAATATTAAAAGGTGACTTTTGAAAATCTACAGTCTGTGCAGACTCTGCAAGTATTATAGGGATGCAAGGCTGACATGGAAAGCAAAAGGGACGGACAGGCAGAGATGGCAAGGGAGAGAGCAATATGGACAGACAGCAGACAGACAGACTCTCCCCAACATTTGCAACAATGTCTTAACCGCAATGCTTGCAGCTCTGCCCTAGATGTTCCTTAGATTATTTAGCCAACACTATGCTGTTTGCCAAAAAAATTCATGTTTGCCCCTATTCAATACCCATCCACTCTGTAAAGCTTTTATGATTCAAGAGCCAGCAATGTAGTTGTCTGATTGCTTGGCTGTGCGTGAAGTTGTAGGTTCTGCCACCTGTTCTTGTTGCATTGTTAGTTCCTCTGATAAATCACTATGAAAGTAGAGGAATTTGAAAAGAGAGAAGACAAGATGCAATCCTGCTTTGTTAATCAAAATGACTGTCTATATCCCACACACATTCTCACCCAATCAACACATGAACCACTAACACACACACACTAGCTATTCCCACTGAAGCACAAAAACCAACCAATACGCATCTGAGTAACAACCCTGTACATATAACTGCTGAGGAGAGCTGGTTGTCATTATCATTTAGTCCTGATGAAGGCCTAGGTAATTAGGTCGAAATGTCATACCTGGAAAAGTTTGTTCTGGAGTCTGTGAAACTTCTTCTTCAAAATTCTCTACATGTAGTATGTATAGGTGCTGAGCGCAGTACCCACATGCATTCTCACCCAATCAATGCAATACCCACACACATTCTCACCCAGTCAACACATGAACCACTAACACACACACACTAGCTATTCCCACCGAAGCGCAAAAACCAACCAACACTCACCCTAACAATCCTGTACATATAACTGATGAGGAGAGTTGGTTGTCATTATAATTTAGTACCTGATGAAGGCTTAGGTAATCAGGTCGAAACGTCATACCTGAAAAGTTTGTCTGGAGTCTGTGAAACTTCTTCTATATTAATATTGTTAAGGAATTAATAATTGTAGATTTTGTTGTTGTATGAAAACTATGAAGATAAATTGTGCAGCTTCCAGCCAAATCCAAACTTATTCATCTCCTCCCACCATATACACCTTGAAAAGCTGCAGTTTTCTAAGTGTTACAGTGTTACAGTGTTACAGTGCTGACCATGTCTTATATCCTTTACTGTGTTTATTGTGAGTAATTCCATTGACTACAAAAACCGTGTTACTGTCTACTTATTTGAGTCTTTTTAAAAACATCATCAAGAATTCCTTTTTCTCTACTGCTGTATAGAGGTGTAGTCTAGATTACCTAGATGTCACAGCGACAACTTCTCACCACAAAGATAACCAGACACACCTCAAACGGATGGTTGACAAACACATCCCCTGCCCTTGTTGTCCAGTTATGAGACAAGAACAGTCAACCCTAGTAGTCATTTGCTGTTTTTGTTTCGAGTTATCATAAAATTTTCTCTCCTCCACAAGAAAATATCTCATCACTTATTGGGTTCTTCTTGTTCTGACTACAAAATGCAACCGTAAATTCTAAATATCCAAACACCAGTCAAGATTCTTGTCTCATTGTTCAATTAAGGTGTGTAAACACTACAGTATTGCCTATCATTGTCCTGTAATTCCTACTACATCACCTTGAACCATCTGATTCACTATTACACCACAGATGTATACAACAAGGCCTTTTTGCTCACTACAATTTTTTTAACCAGTTATAGTTATTTGCCATTGCATGATGCTTGGCTGTTGGTTCAGGTGCAAAAGAAGACTGCCTAATGAACTCACTTCAAATAAATGCATAAGGAAACTGTTATCAAAATAGTTGAACTGTCTTGGACCTTCTTAAAAGATTCTCTTTCCTTCTACTGTGCAAATCAAGTGTACAAGGTGAACTTTGCCAAGGAAAGGGATGCTCTCATTCAGATAATTCTACAGCTTCATCCACTGCTTAGAAACTTAGTGGTTGAGTAAAATTAAAACTTAGTGGTTGAGTAAAATTAAAACTTAGTGGTTGAGTAAAATTAAAACTTAGTGATTGAGTAAAATTAAAACTTCAATTTACCTGCATGGCCGAGGGGTGAAGGATAACACTGCAGCTTCCCACAATGAATAATTATATACCTACATGTTTTCATCTGTAAGCCTCCAAACCTACACTAAATTGATGTTCACTAGAAAGAAGCTCACCAAGAGAAAAGTGCGAAACAATTTAGACACAAGCTCATTATTGCTGACATGGGAGCTCCTCATGCTTAGTGATGTTGCCTGTCAAGTTAGTGTTTGTGAACATCTTGCTGCCCTAGCAACTTTAAAGTCGACACAAGAAAGTGAGATTTAACAACCATATGTACTATCATATGACTGATAGTGGTGTGTTTGGCATGAGACAAAGAAAGAGCCTGTAGTCTTTTTTTCTCTGATAAAATCAAAGAAAACCAGGCTTCTTCCTTCTGGTGGATATTTCTGATCTTTTCCTTTTGTGGTATACGTGTATGTCTGACCTAGTAATGTATTATCATGTAGACACAACATGGCACATTTGAGGATGTTGGCATCGTTGAATCAATTATCAAGTAGTTGATGAAATTGACAGTTGCCATGGACATGGAATGCATACAGGAACTTTCAACTTACAAAAACTACTTCAGAGCCAGAACACAGGTGTGCACATGCAACAGTGTACTAGTATGTAAATCTGCATGCACAGAGCCCTCAGATAATGTCCAGAGTTAACTGCAGATGCTACCTGTCAAGGTAAACTTTGCAGTTCTTCATCAGGTGAACCTACAACAAAAAACACCAGCCATAACAAGACAACACTCACTTGTGGAAAGATCCAGAACTTGTTAAGCAGTTTTAAACAAAGTCAGAGCAGTATCTATGGGCCTGTGAAGAACCCCGACCATGTAATTACATTAAGAAGAAAGCATGAACTGCATTAAGAAAACAGTGTGTGAAAATGTATGACTAACAATAGGATGCACAAAAGAGAACAGTAGCAAACTAAAAATGCTGCACTGTAACACTTTCCAAGTCTGAGTGCAAAAAGAAATATATGCAGCAAAATCATCAAAACTCCTTGGAATATGCAGGAGAGATGAACAGAAAATAAAACAGACAAAACAGAGAAACAGCACACTTCATTTCAGTTCATGCAAGTTGCTTTACCATCCTTGCATGCCATTCCCACTTCTTGACGACTGAGGGCCATCCGATGGCTGTCCACTTTGAACGCCAGATCTACTGTCCTGCTTCATCACATGTATCCAGACAGCTGTGGCATGACGCAGCTCTAAATCATCAGGTAGCTCTTCCCAGGTGTTGCCTGCTGGTGAATACAGATCCAGTGCTTCATTGAGTGGCATTGTAGCCCATTCCAGACGATCTGCACCATGATGGCCACTTAGGTTGACATGGATGTACTCTAGCAACTCCTTCAGGAACACATCACGTGGGAGACCCCTCAGAGATGCTTCCACTTGTTCGATCAACTCTTGGGTGAGGTCCTCCTTGAAGGCATTTTCAGTGTCTTCAAACGGATCTTGGCCATTCGCCACATGTCTGCGAGCACGCTCCACTTGCAAGAGCTGCCAAGCAGAAATAATGTGGCGCAACTCACAGCTCTCTTGCAGTTTATGGCTGATAAGGTGATCTGCTGCAGACATTTTTAGCACTTTCTCTAAATAATAGGACAGCTTCACACTTTCCACACCACCTGATGTTGAAAGGAAGCCAAGTGCAACCTCTAAAGCATCCAATGCCTTGCAGACATCTGGCTGACTTAGCAACTCAGCAGCTATCTGATGTTGCACCACTACATTCAACTCCTCTTGCTGAATGCGGCGACGAAGCGCGGTCAAGTCAGATGCGTTGCGCACATCATCACTGAACACCAACCGGGTGTTCTGCATTTGCACAAATGCTCGGCCCATCACGAAGCGCTGCTCGAGTTGTCTTTCAAGAGCAGCCCAACTGTACTGTACCAGTGTGCCCTTGCCGATCTCCAGCGTGTACTGACTATGAGCCATGACAAGCGGTAGAAGATGGTGGTCTGTATCATATGCTACAAGCTGGGCATGGGTGGTATCAAACAATAATACTTGTGGTGCATCTCCTTTATCCTTTTCCATCATGCCATAGTACTCATCGAGAAAGTTGTTCTGAACTGTCACCAGAAAATGTACAAGTGTAGCTGAACACTTGCCAGGACCACTGGCTGTTGGCAGCAGGTAGCTCAATGGGCTTTCAAAGATGATGTGCTCAAAGTAGTCTTCTTTAGCTGGTCGAAGAGACGGAGGAAGTTGTAGTACTGAATCTTGCACCAAAGCCCAGGCTGAGTTGAAGCTCTCCATCAGTTTCTTCACCAACTCTCTTTCCTGTGGAGGAAGGGTCTTCAGGAATTGCTTTACAGTCTGGCCAGAGGCTGTTGCATGACTCAGACGGCGACTGAAGCGATCAAGAAGAAGGCGCTGAAGCTGCACAATATCTGGCAAAAACTGCAGTGCCCGAAGATTGTGCTCATTACGAAGAAATGAAGACAGGAGTGGGTATTCTTTGGTGTTCTCGAGTGTGTGTGCCAGATGCTCAATGTTCACCAGGACCCGATAACGCCAGAGTGAGGGAAGCAAATAGCTGTGTAGTCCAGGCGGTTGAGAAGCTGTGTGATCCACTTCAAACACAGCACGCATCAGAGGATCCGTTCCAAGCCTCTGGTCATTGGTCAACAACCCCCATGCATCTTGGATATCTTTTTCTAGATGATGAAGTGTTGGTTGCAGAACTTGAACACTAAAAGCGTCTTCCCACTCACTGCGAGACTCACAAGTTGGAAGTCGGACATCAATTCTTGAAGTCCTACTGCACCCTGCCTCTGACAAGTGGCGAATGGTTTGATGCATGGCCAGCAAAGCATCATCAAAGCCTTTGCCAATGGCTGCCGACAGCAAGCTCACTTCATAGTGCAAGCGGGACCAGTAGAATTGAGCTACTGTATCTGTGCTTGTAGCTGCTGCTGTATGGGTGAGCTGCACGACTGCATTGTGGGTATGGTCATCACCGCTGCTAGCTGCCCAGAGCAAAGACATGTCAACCATTGCTCGCATCACCACTGTGGCTGTTGGAGTCAGCTTACGCTCTGGCACAGGTGTGCGATTGCTAATGTTGGCTGGACCAAGGACATAACCTCTCTGAGATTGATCAACCGTGTGTGCTTGCTTGTTTAAGTCTACCAGACGGTACCCAGTCCCACCAATGCGTTCTCCGCAATCACATCGGTACTCCATTACCGGATTTCCACATTCTGTGATAAAGTAGGGATGGCCTTTGGGGCATTCATACCATTTTCCACCACCAAGTGCTTGACGTGCATACATGAGATTGTCCTCTGGCATGGTTGGCAGATAAGCGTTCACCATCGTGGCTGGGTTAAAGCACAGCTGCCAAAAAACCTCCACAAGATGATTCTGCTGTGTTGTGTGCCGCAGCACTGTTACAAAATGGATAACAAGAGCTGAGAGTGACTGAACTGTCTCATCCTGGTTTGGGGAGACCTGCATGCGGGCAAATGCAGGGCATTGCCAATTGTGCATCACATCCAAAGCCAGCTGCCGTTCATCATCATGGTAACAAGCTGTGTCATTGATGAATTGTGATAGCTTCTGTTGAACTGTGTCTAAGACCTGGTGATCTGAATGGCTGTTTGCACTACACATAGTTATCTCACGATACAGTGCTAGCGTCATCCCAACAGCTGAGCCTTCTTTTGGGTTATCGCCAATTAACTGTCCTAGTTCCAGTAGTTCCCCACTTAGCACAACACCAGCCACAGCCTCACGAATGAGGCGATATTGCTCACCGTGCACAATGAATCGATCCATCATGACAGCCTCAGCATCTTGCGCCATATCTGGAAGAAGCCATTGCAGGTCATACCTTGAGTTCTTCACTGCTTGACGAAATGTTCCTAGTCCAATACGGCGCACAAGCTGCTTTAAGAAGAAATTGCTCAAGTTGAGATTACAGCAAAATTCTTTTGCCATAGCTAGGAATCTGGTTGGGTTGCAGAGTTGAGGAGTTTGGTCAAGCTGCCAATTGCCTGTGGCTGTATCCTCTGCATTTGCGGACAAAATTGCTCTGCTAACCACCTTGGCTGCTTGAGTCAATCCAAACCTTGCTCCTGCCACAGCTCCCAGAAGCTGCACATTGGCTGCAGGTTGCCGTTCCCAGACCTGCTGCTTGATCACTTCCCTCGCTTCCGTGAGAGCCTGATGAACCATTTCAATCTGTTTGCTTGTACTGCACTCTGACACCCGTGCCAACTTTCTGTGTAGATGATCCTGGAGGCATACCAAAATGTGGATAATTACTGTAACGAAGCTTCAAGAAGATAATACAGACACACATACAACTGCCAAGGTGAACAGCAACAGCAGAACTTGGTTGATAAGCACCCTGGCTTACTGGTAGGAATTACATTGGTTAGGAAGTATGCACTGGATGACATTAACACTAGATCCCACTATATACTGTAAAATCTCGGCTTACAGCCGTGGCTTAAAGCTGTGCAAGCTGCAGTTAGTTGTGGCTTTTATTCAAGTGCAGCTTTTATGGTAAAGAAGCTAAGCGCAGCTTGCCAATTGTGCCAACAAGATTACTTTTAGTACTTGCATTTACTTCACATTCAAATGGTTCCTCTCCAACCCAACGGTTGTGGTTTTCTTTTGCGATAACTCATTACTGCGCACACAGGAGATCTATTCCTGTAGATGTATTGATATAGATGACCGGTCAACGCTTAAAGCTTTGTCTTTGAAGCCTGGCCCCACAGTTCAATCTCCCCAGTTCAGGAGATTGATCGCTGGAGTGTTGTAACACTTGCAACAACAACATTTGTATTGTGAGACTGTAACACATCAGCTTTCATGCCTACCACAGCAGATCATCATAAAAATATTATTCCCTAGGGGCATATGCCCACGCCCATGCCCACACCATGGTCACAACATACAGATGCTGGTACCTTTGTGACAGTGTTGCAACATTTTTGCAGCAATTATAACAGCTGCACAGACAGTGCTGGGAGTATGTAAAATCCTGTGATCGTTGGGCGCTCTTCTAGGCCTGTTTCGCTCTGACGACATCTTTAATCTCAAACACTAGGTTCTCAAGGATGAGAAACTCTTTCAAAGGGGTCTCTTTGATTAAACATAGGAGAGAGATAAATTCCTGGAATGCATTCTAACATGATTGGAACCTCCGTTTTGTAGCTGTGGCTTGTATTTCAACTGCATTTTTTATGCCAACTAAAACCTAAAAAATTGTGGCTTTTATTCGAGTGTGGCTTTAATACAAGATTTTACAGCATATACATGTATGTATACATAATATATGTATATATACATAATACTTGCATATATATATATATAATATTTGTATATATACATACTATTTGTATATATACATACTATTTGTATATATACATACTATTTGTATGTATACATACTATATGTACATGCATGCTCATTAATTTATTCCAAACTTAAACCTTGTATACAAATTTAACTGTATTAAAATGCTTAACATTGTATCTCTGAAGTTATACCATGTTTAATATACCCCTCTTCTTTTAGAGTGCAATGTCCTTACTGGTATATGTGTATGGATAGGACATTGACCTCAACAATCAGTCTATATATCCACTATCAACCTATATCTCGGTCAATATCCATATACTATATATAGGCAATTTTGAGACCCCCATACGTATGCATACATTGCGTGCAGTGGCCAGCACCCAATGTGTCAGGCGGAGATTTGCATACCAAGAGTGTGGTGACTCCACCGGCAGTGAAGAACAACCACAGCAACAGAGGAGGCCAAGGGTGCATGTGCAGTACACTGAGTAAAGGTTATATATGAAGCAGCATGACCAATGAGACAGTTATTGTGTATCAGCTTCAGTCAGACACTGAAAGTTTTGAGCTCTGCTTCCCATCCACCCAGGTAAAAAGTCTGTTTCGAGTCTTTCACCTCTTGCACTTTGTCTTAAGCTGCTGAATCACTTGGAAATTTGTTTTTTTTTGTGTCCAATATGCTCTGTTAGCCTAGCAAAATTTAAGGCCTACTGTTCTGGTCTTTGTTGTTCCTGCCCAGGCAGCCCTTTGATGCATTCAGTTTTTCCTTCCATGCTCTGTGGCTAACAGAACAGGAGATTTTTTTTGTCACTAACTTGCCAGTTCTGAGCTGTAAATTAACTTGTTAAGCTGCTGATTTAGGGGCTCTCACCCATGGTCTGCCAATTGTACCAGGAGCAGATAGTCTAATTTTATATCCAATCTCTTTACGGAAGTTTTTGTGGGGGTTTTTATTTGGCAGTGCAGTGTCTTGGTTGAAGAATCAACACCAACAACTGTTGTTCAGATGTCTGTGTGCATTTGGTGTTTAATGGGCTACAACAAGGTACATTATTCCATGTGATACAATGCATCTCCTTGGTGACCATTTAGTAAAACACTACAGCAACCAGCTATAGTATGAATGAATGGTAAATGCAAACAGAATTGTCATAGCAAACAGAATTGCTATCGGTAAAAAACTAAACAGTTCATTTGTTTTCCATAAACCGCGTTCATGAAATGAACAACATAAGTAGTCAGTAAAATGCACATTTTGCACTGCTCAGGATGGAGTGCAAAGTAGAAATCATGACAGAATCCCTTCTAACTCACCTCTGCACACTGAACAAAGAGGACGCACAGCTCCTCGTGCATCTGTTGACTTGATCCAAACCTCTGTGCCTGCTCCAGGTAGCGCTGGACGTGGTCCTGCACCTGCTGTTCACTGCAGATAAAGGAGCAAGGTAGGGTCTTTGTTGAATAAACAGTAGGAAGGAGTTATGTCTACTTTGTTCCCACCATCCACAGAAACCTCACTCAAAAGGAAGCTAACAGGTGGCATGGGCAGACAATGTTTTTTCCCTTCATCTGGTCTCCACATCAGACAATCAGCTCAACTATCTGACATGAGAAAATACAGCAAGAACTCTTCATTATTCTTTATTACCATGGTGGAAACCAGCATGTATTACATAACATCACACATGATCATGCATTTTTTTGTGAAGTTTGAGCTGTTGTCTTGGGAATTCCAGACATTTTTTGGCCTTCAACCCAGTTGGCAGAATGAGCTCCTCTCCACAGGTCAAAGCTTGTTCAACACTGTTCCTGTGACATGTCTCTCTGAGAATGTTATGTTTACATTTTTGGTGATAATTCTTTCATTTGCACATGCTAACTTTCATGCTCTAGGCTCGAAATGTAAATAGCTCAAACAAAACATACCAATGAACAAGTTGTTCCCTATTGCATGGGTATTTACTGTATGTGAGGCACAGCTCTATGGAGGGTCTCCAGAATGCAATAGGGTACCAAATTTAGAATTTCATAGGACAGATGGTAACACTGTTGGCTTTTCCCATGTTTTGCAGTCACTCAAGGAGGGTACTCTTGTCTCCCTAAGTGTAGTTTAGGGTTCTGAGAAAGGTCTGGGCAACTGATTAGAAAGCCTACAGGTAGAGAAAGTATCTCTGGTTTGAGCATTTCCATGAGCAATTTGCTGATGCTTTTGGTGAACTGTTGGTCTCAGATTGCACAGAAGGGCGCCTTATTCCTCAAGTGTTTTTCAGTATATTCATTCCAAATTGGCGCCATGCTGTGCCGTACTTTTGAACGGGCCATTTAAATGTAATCTCCACTAGTGCTGCTGTCATTACAACTGTTCTCCATTACTCACCTGTAGCGTAGCAGTAGCTGCAACAAAAAAGATCGGATGACAGGTGTTCGATCAATATACGTGTGATCATCAAATGGAGACATTGTGCGCGTGGTAGTGCCATCACGACCACTGACTAACTCAAGCAGTAGCTCCACAAGTGCACGTTCAGGTATGCATTTGCCTGCACCACCATGACCACTGTTAATGACTGGATCGGCAAAACAGCATGATGAAACCAACTCCATGAAGAAAGCATTGCAGTGTTTCTTGAACTGAGCCTCATCTGTGACTGAGCTGGTTGTACAGCAAGCAAGGAGAATGAAGGTAAGCAGAATGTAATAGTCAATGAGAGCAATGAAAGTTTCTGAATCTCAAATTTAAATCATCACCTGCAGTTGTAGTTAACTACCAGGCATTAAAATCACTATTGTAAGCATCACACGAATCAATACTCGCAATGCTATACAAACAATAGGCATTGCTAAAACTTCAACAATCGATGAAACTGGACAAGTTTGCATCTTTAAAAATCAGAGTTCAAAGAGATTAGTGACAATGTGACATTGAAAAATAAAGACAGAACGAAAATTTGAGAGAGAAAACGAGAGTGAAAGATGGAAGAAAGGTTGAGGGTCCACTACATTTCAC
The DNA here is from genome assembly GCA_028565695.1 of Nicola tetela. Lineage (NCBI taxonomy): Eukaryota > Metazoa > Porifera > Calcarea > Clathrinida > Clathrinidae > Nicola > Nicola tetela. The sequence continues at coordinate 14,650 of JAOWAW010116531.1, forward strand.
CCATTGGGCTTCTTCAGGTATACCAAGGGGGAAAGGAAAGAGTTCGGACTAAGTAGCATAGAGAGAAGTGCTAGGGTGAATGCCCCTTCTGTCTCGACTAGGTCCCGAAACAGATCTGGCAGGCTTAGTCATATTAAAGCATAGATTTTTTCTAAATAGACTCTCCCTTTCGTTGATGTATGAAGGATGATGGTGATCAACTGATGAATGGGCCATTCTGCTGCTGCTGTATTATATTTGCTTTTGGAAGTTACGACGCTGTAAGTTTGTATACTACATGCTTGCTGACAAAACTCGCTCCACCCGCACTGAGAGCCAGCTCATATATTGGTACAGTATACCACCTTGCATCAGCTCCACAACTGCATGTTTGGTGTTTTGAATTTGCTCTTTGCATGTGACATATAAGCTGCTGTTGAATCTATTTCTTTTGATTTGACACATACACATACACACATGTACACCACACAACACACGCATGCATGCACACATACACACACGCGCGTGCACGCTCACACACAGGGCCTACATGCCTTGATGAACATTCCAATGCTGCTAATAGTGAATGCTGTATTTGCACATTTGCTTTCTAAACGAACTCTGTTGAACATTTGTACACAGAGACAAGCAAATGCCAATGCTGACTATGTTAAAACACAACAGTGATATCTGACTTTGGAAACTTACACAAAATGGTCCTTTTCTTCTGTTCTCATTAACAGTACTAAGTGTTCAAGCAACTCACTGATTTTGTTGCTGGCTAGAAATGCACGACTTAAGAAAGTGGATAACCTCCTGCATTGTGCTTTTGGTTGAGAAGTCAGCTTCTTCTGATAAAGCCTATAGATGACATTGACATTATGGGAAAAATGCACAGAGGAAGAGGGGAAACGGAGATAGATAGACAGATAGAGAACAAGAGGAAGTGGGATAGAAAGAAATAGGTACAGAGAAGAGAGAGACAAGTGAGAAATGGGGGAACAAAGAGAGGGAAAACAGGGGGAAAATACATCAAGTGAAGCTTTGGCAAGGTACAAGGTCAAAGTGTTGTTAACATCCACACACCATTGCTAAGCTGCCATTTTGTATACATCCTCACATTGCATGTGAGTGCTTCCAGCCTTCACTGTAACAGGCTATTTGCTTGTTTTGGCCATTTGTACAACTTCCCTGAAGGAAAGAAATTGTTTTACCATCCCTCCCACCCTTCTCTTCCCTTACTCTTTTGTTGATACCACCCAGTGTTGTGCGGTTACCTAATAAAAGCCAGCAAGAGGAAATCATGCCATGGGGACAGGCCAACCCAACTAGTCCTATGCGATCCAGAATTTGCTTCGCTATTCACTGGCTGACCTAGAATCACTTGCTCCTATGCTCATGCTCCTGCTCTGGGCTTAAGCCCGTTTGCTCTTGCTCCAGGCTTATGCCCGATTGCTCTTGCTCAGGACCTATGCCTGATTGCTCTGTCATGCTCTTCAGTGGCTCACGCCATTCTGGGAGCTCCGGTCTAGGCCCACCAGCTGCTTCAAGTTATTTGCTCAAACAACTGTTGGCCTGCCCTCTAGGCATACCTCCCAGCTGTATTTCTTGCCTCCAGCCCTGGTCTCTGTCATTTGTACAATGGGTGAATGGGATGTTAACCTGTAATGTTTATGAGCATTAAAAAGAAGAGAGAACAGGTTGCTCAAAAGGGCAATCATGCTCTTTGAAGCAAGACAAAGTGTCAAGCACTCAAACGAGCTAAATGAAATATGATTGCCAACAACTCCTGAAAGTAAGTATCGGTAGTAGCACCAGTGGATTGGTGTTGCACATAACTTCTAATTACTGTATTTCTTCGAATAATCACCACGGTGATTATTAAAATTTCTGCCCAGGCGGTGGGGCAGTTAATCAAGGGGGCATTTATTCGAGGGTGGTGTTTTTCTGAGGGCAGCGTTTCTTCAAGGGCGGCGTTTACCAAGGGTGGCATTTATCAAGGGCGGCGTTTAATAAGATCAATCAATTTGGAAAAGTGCAAAAAAGTCCGCAAATGTTTATTTCCAGTATTTGTAGCTGTGAAGGCCAGCACCATGACCAGAACTGGTGGTTTCCAGAGCCTGTTGGTGTTGAATGGCTACCAGAAGTGGTTGTTTGCATGTACCTAATTACCAGCACCAGAAGTGGTATTTTTCAGACCAAGCACAGTGTAACCACATATTTTCACAACATCTCTGCTACTGGTATCTCCAATTGTCTTCTCAATTCCTGAACTGCATGTGTTTTCTCTTCAAAATACAGCAGATTTTACGTAACGTACTGGTATTGTCATTGTTTCAATGCTCTCACAAACTTACTGTACAGAATTGATGTGGGATGTTGAATAATTGCCGTGGTGATTATTCGAGGGTGGCGATTATTGCAATTTGGGCTGATTGCCTGCAGTGATTATTTGAGGGTGGTGATTATTTGAAGAAATACAGTACCTGTCACTAGGGCATTTAGGCATTACAATCAGAGCAGTCTTGTGCCTTTCATATGAGCTGAATGAATAAACCTTGTGCCTCTAAACATGGCATCAAAGAGGTAGCCAACCCTATTGTAGAAGCTTCAGATGACAACGCAGAACATAGGAGCGATGCTTGTGCAGCATGTACTGCAGACTCTATGCCACTTCCAATAAGAGAACAGACAATGATACAAAAATAGAAGACATAGCAACAGCAATGAAGTGACTATGTAATGGTAGCGAGGCTCAAAGACCAATGTGTGGAATACAAGGCAACAGGTTTTTGAAGATGCCTAGTTGCAACAGGATTAGAAATATTCAATGGACTTCCATCCCAACAAGAAAGCGACTGCAACGATATAGAGAATGCCTTGAAGCTACTACAAGAGTACTTCGTTGGCACATATGAAAGATTCAAGTTTCTATCAAGGAATCAAAAGGAAGTGAAGCCAACAACAGTGTACGTTGTCGAACTACACCATGTAGTGAGAACATGCAACTTTGAAAACATAAGCCCAGACCATCTGATATGCAACAACTAGGTTGATTTGTGGCCTAAGGAATGAGACTCTGTGTAGTAAACTAATGGAACTCAACGACAACAGAATGACCTTAGCCTAGCTTGCTGTGTTCAAATACAGAAACATGCCAACTCAAGGACTGGCATCAAATCCATTCCAGAGACTCTTTGGATGCAGAGCTCACACACTAGTTCCAATCAAGTCATCCAGTCTCGGATATAATTGAGATCCAGCACTGCTAGAACAACTGGAAAAACGACAGATGCAACAAGCCAAAGCATACAACCAACATGCACACCCGCTACCTCAGGTCTATGTTGGTGTTTTAGTACGAGTTGACACCAGGCAACAATGGCAACATGCCACAATGATATGTGCGACAAACAGAGCTAGGCGACCATTTGTGCTAGAGCTACCCAACAGACAGACTTCATGCAGAAACCATTTACAACTCCACCCAGCAATCCGCTGTCCAGATAGGGACACAGTTGACCAAGAGCAAGATATCGACAAGCAATTAGACCCACCACACATCTATGCTGATGAAACCGGGTCCCAACAACACCACAACTACAACTTACGCATCCTAATGATACCTGTGCTAGAAGCATCACATTCTCTGAAAAACTGCAAGCACAGACAGAATCTACAAATGACAGTCTGGGTCACTTACTCCACACAAGATTGGGAAGAGAAGTTCATACACCAAAAAGTTTAGAAGACGTTGTAATGGACAGGAGGACTTAGTCAACACAGAGAGAACCTTCAATTGAGACATTAACCACTATAAAGTGAAATTGTGTTTTTGGAAGGGAGATGTTAGGAAGTAGTAGCACTAGTGAATAGGTGTTATATACCCAATTACATTTGAACACTTAATCACCTGCCACTAGGACACTTAGCATAGAATCAGAGCAGTCTTGTGTCTATAATATAAGCTGAACAAGTACAGCCTGTGCTTCTAAACACTAAACAGACTTACACCAAAGAACTGATAGGCAGCACGGTTGAGGAGCGAGTCATTGCATGGCAAGCTGATGTGCTGAACAAACAAGCGAACAGCATTCAGTCTGCTCCAGAGAGGCCTGCGGAGGAGTGAACCATGGAAGAAGATAAGAGTTCAAGTGATGGCAAGGACAGCACACCTTAGCAAACACACAACTTTTGGAAAGCTAAAGAAACCTCTTTTTATCTTCACTGCATACATAAAACAAACAAAATAGACACATTGTCTAAGAAATAAAAAATGGCCTGTTTGCTGTTGTTTACCTGCAACTTTTCAGAAGGCGCTGACTAGCTGGACCCAGCTTGACCTCATCTCGCTGTAGTGTTGCCAGAAGACCATCTATGGCACTGCTAAGAGATGTGAACTGCCCCAGCCACTGGTTTTGACTGTCCCTGGTGGACAGTTTGTCTGCAGTTGGCTGTAGAGCCCTAAGAGCAAAATGAAGACCATACAAATCGCCAACCTGCACCAAAACACAGAAAATAGAACAACATTACAAGAAAATCAACACAATGTCACAACCTTTCTTCCAGTAAAGAGAATATCAGGCAAATTGTCACAAACTGAACTGAGTAAAACAAGTAAAAAACTGCAGACTGTCTAATCCCTTTTTGATCCAATGCCATATTCACAGGGTTCATGGTGTTGAATTCAAATTAGTTAAGAGGTTGGGGAATGGAATTTTTTCTCAACTTCATTTCTCAAATGATTGTCACAAGCAAAATCACACCAGTAAACTTAATTGATATTATTATCTCATGCAACTCAGCAGACCAGAACAACTCACCATTTCAGTGCCATCTTTTTCGACAACACTAAGGACATGATCTGCTAGGGATCTCTCAAAAGGGTTTGCCTGCACTAGGTGACCAAGGCAGATTATGCGAGCCTGGGACTCCTCATAAGCAGCGTGCACTGATGCCAAATCCAGCACAGCAATATTGTCATCTTTCTGCACCTCTCGCTGTGATGCAAGCAAGCAATCCTGAAGAAGAGCGAGTTCATGGCTGCTTCGCACGGGAAAGACTATGTGGACAAAGTCATGGAGGTAGCGATGCATCATGTTTGTACCATAGTGTGCCATAAATTCCGACATCAACTTGCCAAGCGGCATTTCATTGATTGCAGCACGCAAGCAGTCAGTCAATGACTTGCCCGACTCTTCGACTGCACTTCTTGCAATTGTCATCAATGTATCCACCTGGGTCTTGACTGACCAAGAAAATGGGAACATGCACTCAAAGAAGTGATCTCGAGCACCAACATTTCGCACAAGAACATGATGACTGAGCTGTGATGCAGCACCACTGTTCTTGGTTAACTGGTCAAGGCTTAACTCTACAACTTGTTTGTCTGCCAGGATAGCCACAGCCAGCTGCTGCAGCCATGGGTCTGACTCCACAAAATGGCGAGCATTGGAGGAACAATCGAGTGAGGCCAAAACTTGGGCAAACACGGGCTTGATAATAGTCTGAAGTTTCAGCCAAAGAGCACGCTGAAATGTTCCACCAGCTTGAAGGCCACTTGTAGCTAACGCTTCATTCTGAGCCCAGTTCTGCGCATTTGGACCAGCAAGTTCATCTTGCTCAGAGAGCAGGTGAAACATGCGTTTAGCAAGCACACCCAAAAAGCCACCATGGAGACTGTCATCAAGCAAAGCACGACGGAGTCGTTCGATGCGCATGCGTACACGCTCACCAATATCTACTGCAGCGTTCAGATCGCAGTCATCCAAACGCGATGCTGCTCCTTGTAAGCAACTGACCAGAAGATAGCGAAGATTCAGCGGAGGTCCTGTGTGTACATTGGAATGATGTGAGTTATCAAAGTCCACATCCATTGGAACAACATCTAATGAGCCTTGTGGAGGCACTGATGCTGTATGTTGTGATGCTGGTAGGCTACCATAGAAGAGCTCACTAACAGACTTGCCAACAAGAGCTGTAACTGATGGGTACTTCAGAGTGGTTGGTGGACGAAGCTCATCGATGTGCACTGAACACCACAGGCCACCCTGAACACCTTCAAAGCAGCCACCAGCAATGTGAGGCAGATGCACAATGAAGACAACATGCAGATTGATCATATTACCTGTGGCCAACAATCGCCGTGCATTGTCACGCTCCTCTCTCAGACGATGGCGAGCGCAGGCCAGAAGGTCACTATGCTGGTCACCAGCATCACACTGCACAATCAGCAACTTTGCAGAAAAATCTTCACTCTTAAAGAAGTTGGCCACGTCTTGACAGAACTGCTGTTCAGTGTGGAACTGCTGGAGTAGCATACAGTGTACTTGTTGCTCTTGCAACTGCAGATCAGCAGCCAGCTGTGGAATGTCAGGACCTGAGAGCAGACGAGAGTGAGTTGTGACTTGCATGCAAAGGTCTTCACCAGGGGACAGAGTAGCTAGCTCGTGCTGAAGGCAATCAACAAGGCTGGCATGGTGTTGATTTTCAAAATAAATCTTGCGATAATGCTCTGCTTCACCATCCTGCAATCTTGTGTGAGAGAGCCGAGCCAAAGCATCAGGAGGGCACATTTGAATCAACAAATACTTCGCTCGCTCGATCACTTCCTCTTGTGATTGTGTATCACCACTGTTCTTAACACTGTCATTATTACCCAAAAGACTTGTACATGCTCGCAGGATCACAGCAGCTGCAGTATCACCATGGTAACCAATAAAGGCATCCCCTTCTCGGAAGTGATGTTTCTTGTGTTGGATGATGGTCACCTGAATGGTAGAAAAGGACTTTATCCATACAGTCAGCTCCCTGGCCATGTCAGTCTGCTGTTGTGAGAGCACAGTTGCCATCGCAAGGAAGTGCTTTTCCAGGCGGTTGATGAGAGGTATTGGGAAGCGTTCCTGGACTGCCTTTCGTTTGGCGATTACAATAAGCCTGCCATGAACAACGAAAATAAACAAAAGTCAACAAGTGACACTTCTCTTGTTGTTCACTACTCTTAATAGTACATCAAATCCAGCTAGACCTCTATGGAAAGCATCTAGGTGATAGATAGTAATGTAATGGATAGGCCAATAAACTACCTTTGGCTCATCATCACAATCTTACCGAAACTCCGAGTCGACACGACACTTCACACGGTGTGAGCCAAGGCCCAAGTCCACATATTTCTGGCCACCCAAATTGACAAACGATTGGTTGAGAGCGTCGTAGAGACTCTCGTAAAGATTTTCCAAGTTGAGAAGAACAACTGTCTGGCCAGTCTCCATACACACCTTGATACGGTTAATATCACGACACACCTGAGTGAGGGCACAGAGAACAGTGATAAGACATCTTCGGGACAATCCTGACAAAATGCTTAAAATGTGAACAGTCCCAATAACATCAATCTTAATACCGTTAACTTATCATCAACTGTGAAAGTGCTTGTTCTGCACTGTCATTGTAATTGTAGATTTCACAGAAAGTGCTCGTTCTGCACTGTCATTGTAATTGTAGATTTCACAGAAAGTGCTTGTTTTGCACTGTCATTGCAATTGTAGATTTCACAGAAAGTGCTCGTTCTGCACTGTCATTGTAATTGTAGATTTCACAGAAAGTGCTTGTTCTGCACTGTCATTGTAATTGTAGATTTCACAGAAAGTGCTTGTTTTGCACTGTCATTGTAATTGTAGATTTCACAGGAAGTGCTTGTTCTGCACTGTCATTGTAATTGTAGATTTCACAGAAAGTGCTTGTTTTGCACTGTCATTGTAATTGTAGATTTCACAGGA
>JAOWAW010116532.1:0-12982 GCA_028565695.1 Nicola tetela
GAAGGTATGCATCTCATCTGGAAAAGCCGTTTTGAATGTTATGTCAGATACGTGTACTGTCATCCTTCTTCCAAAATAAAGAAATACCCAGCCGTAACTGCAATCGTCTTTCATGTCGACTAGGTCAGTTCCGCAGGAGGAGGTGGTGTTCCCTTCAGGCATTAGAAATATACTCGTAGTGTTTGCTGAGTGACCAGTGATGCTCAGATTAGCTTCACAGCTGCTGAAATCACACGAATGCAGCACATATCGGCTGTAAGTTCTTCCGCTGGTGAGCTCGCGAAGTCTGTTCTGAATCTTGACAGAATGCACGCCTGGTAAGAGATGTAGATTTAGCTTGCTCGCAATCCTTCTGGTGGTATTTCGCGGATTGCCATAGAGCTGGCAAAAGCGGTGAATCAACTCGAGAAAATCAGAACATGCTGTATCTGCAGTCTGGCCGCACGTGTAAGAACTTTTAACTTGATTAGATGATCGCTGAGCACTCACAAAGAGTGTAAAATTTGCACGTTCAAAAATATCGCCTGCAGTCAGGGCAAGTGTTCGTCCTGGACAAGAGTCGATGAACAATTCATTTAGAAGGACATGAGAGACGACAATCGAGAAGAACTTCAGAGTAGTCATAGCTTGTTTTTGAAACCTTCCAACGCAAAGAATCCATTGTCAGCCTCCGCGGATTATTTTGTGAATGAACATATATCAGTGACCAACTTCTTCAATACAGCTGTTTACCAGCCTCTGGAGAGGTTAGGAGACCACCTGAGCGGATCAACGCGCTTCTCCGGAGGAGTTTTCTTGTCCATGTATTATTGAGAATGACATTGTTCTTTGTGGCGACTAATGTGCGGAAGAGTATTCAAGTGCATTACAGTGTTTAAAGAAGAAAATTAATTAAGCCGCGGATTCGGTTACCACTATGTTGGAAACAAAGTGGTGTATTGACACCAGGCAGCATCTTTTAAGCACAAAGTGCGACCGCTCCATAGATTTGCATCTTATCGTACGCTGTCAGGACGGTATTAATAGGTGTCTTACCGAATTTCTCAACGGTGGCTACCATGGAGAAAGCGACATAATTGACAGCAATCCGGATATCTCTGTCCGACCATCTTTCGTTGCTTGATCAATTGAGAACTATTCTTTGCTTTATTCGTTGGTTTTTGTTGCTTTGCTACCTATGTTGCGTTCTTGACAGGAACTTCAAAGCAGTGCGAGTTGTTGCCGTTTCCCACTCGTGTCTTACGTCACAACATCAAGCGTACGTGTGCCCAACTGTGCGCAGCGCGCCGATATCGCGATTTTTGCCAACGGTATACCACCGTTCCAGACTTCCAGCTACTAAAGGTTCCCACACCTCAGATTATCCTTTACAGGTAGGCGTACGCACTCACGCTGTCGTCGACTGCGCTTGCGCTAGCAAAGTCTGAGGCCGTGCCAAGCTTGCCAGCTTAAATATGAACCTTCGATCCCTATAGTCCGCTCGAGATAACTCGGCGTTCTCGTATTTTCCTTCAGGCGGGACAGAGGAATACTGAAGGACGGAGCATGCGCAGTGGTTTTATCAGTAACTTCAGACTTTTCCAGGTAACGGTACGGTCATGCGAAGATATGTCTCACTCTAGCTGCCGACAAAATCCTTACGATAAAATGTCCTTGTACATAAAATGAGTGGTAGTTGTGTCTGCTCTTCGGCGGAGAAATATTTGACAGCATTGAGAAACTATAATTAATTGTGTGCTGCGTAGAGCCACTTACATTTGCAACCGCTTTCGGGACGTTTACCCTCAGAGGGAACTCAAAGGCAATTCATAATCAGTTTATTTTTCACTAGCTTTCGGTTACAGCGTTCTCGACAAGTAATTTCACGTTCGCCGACAAGCCGCTCACGTAAACTTCGGCCGACTAGTCGAACTTTCTGCCATAAAGTTCAAAGCGGGTACGTTTGATTGCGCAGCAATGCCCTTTGAACGAGTCAGATGTTTTGCAGACGCCCCTGCAGATGTTCTAAACTACGCCGTTCCATATCAACGAGTACACTTTTATATCCTTACTTTGGGAGGAAATCAACAGTTAACTGTATTTCTCCATTTGGTATTGTATTGCTAACAAGCGAAGATGGCTTTTAAGCTGTTGAGACCCTATTGTCTCGATCTCTTCCTTGTAAATGCGCTCTTTGTCATTTGGATTGGAAAGACTATTGCTAACAGCCGGACGGATGCCAATGTATTTGAGCGCACAAATTTTACGCTATTTGTGACTGGAGATCGCTCACCTAATCCTATGAGGAATTCTTCTCTGGAGTGTGGTCAAGATAGAGAAACTGCTTGCCATGACTTCATTGAGTTGATGAACAATTACTGCCGACTCTACGGCAAGCTGTCCTATCGAAATGAAACTGCCTCTAGACCGCTAACTCTGCATCTTCTGCCTGGGGTGCATTTGGTGAAAATTTCAGACGAGCTGAGGCGAATGAGCGGAAGTAGCAGACTACAGGATGTCTATGTGTCACGGAATTGTGATTTCAGCACGTGTGCAGCCGAAATCAACCTTATCGGACACTCCGCGAACGACACGATCATACACCTTACGTCAGAAGGAAACACAAGTTCCTCCTGTGGAACAGTTCGGCCAACTCCGATAGACACGGACAAGATCAAACGTTGTGGTTACGGTTGGATATTTCTTCACTTTTCGAGAACGATGAGACTACATGTGTATAACCTGACGTTCAAGACAGATTTTGCGGGGGAAACACATACCTTCTTCCTTCTAGATCGCCTTGCGGAATTTCATCTGGTAAGGACTAGGTTCTCCCATCTGGGCACACGCGTCGGAGCGTTGCTGATATTTCTGCAAGAAAATGAGAAAGAGCCGAGAAGCTCTTACAAAATAAAAGACAGCCAGTTCTCCTATACTGATGATGGCCACAGGCAAATTAACGGTGACTACAAAAGACTCTCCACAGCAATTTGCGTTCTCAAACCACACAGATCCCTGATGAAGCAAGATGATGTCGGGATGCCGTCAAAAACTGCTCCGCCTACGGTTGCTGTTGAGGTAACAGGGTGTACCTTTCATCTTCGTTGCCGAGACGTCTCCGTCCACCGGTATCCATTCAGTTGGTCCGCCTCGTATGTCAAGTTTACTTTACGTGGCTTGCTAATTACTGGCAGTATAGTAGTAGCCTTAGATTTCTATTCTGGGGCGCCAGCGCATTATTTTATTTTTATTAGTATTATTAATTGCATGCCCATATCCAACACACGTCCGTAAACAAGCGGTTTTGAAGTGCCAACATTGTTCCTTGACACTTTCTTTTTTGGTTTCCATAACTTATCTTTTGTGGTGAAGAACGTCCATCGCCCTTTATTAAGATGTGCATAAGTTTACATGTAGTCGAGCCTTGAACAAGCAAGAGGAAAACGCGAGCTTAGGACTGGAGGCCCAGCAGACCTAGACAAGAATGGGTGTTGTCTGACTAAGCCACAAACGGTCATCAAACGCTTTGCCTAAAGTCTGCGCAGGCAATGCCACCAACAAATAAATGTACGTTATTATCTTTCTCTGCAGGATTCCATCCTCTTTTGCCATCTCGGTTGCCCCCGAAACTCATGACGAGAGAGTGCGTCTTCAGCTTCACATCGACGACTGCTCTTTCAGAGGGTCGGTTTACAGAGAAGGTGTTTGTCGTATCAATGGAAGTGCCGTTCTCCTTAGCTATGCCAACACGATCCTGTCAATATCTAATTCAAGGTTCTCGAGCCTTGCCGGTGATAGAGGCAGCGCGGTCAATGTAAGTTCCTAAGGAGGTTATTATTGTGTCACTTTCTCCATGCTCGATTTATTTCTTGAGCAGAATTTAAGTATTTCTTCTTCGGATTATTACGTAACAACGTCTGGGACAAGTAACTTCTGTGGAAACAACATGCCTTTTCATAGATAAAGTTCAGCACGTCCAGCCCAAATCACTGACTGTCGATTGCGCTAGATTACAGCAATGGTACAGTCCCTGAGCCTTAGAAAATCGTACACGACGGCGCTTTCATCCACTCTCTTGGCCGAAATCGAAGATTCCAGGAAACCAGAGTCGTCTTTAATAAGTTATATTCTTTTCACTACAGCAGGCACAGACAACTCAACGAGGAATTGAGCATGGCATTTCTGGCCGTGTTTAGGGTTGCATTTGTAACTTTGGTTCATGCTGTGCCAGTTCTGGGCACGCCATCATCGTGCCCGAGATCTAGAGGACAGACAGATGTGGCACACGCTAATTAACCTGATTTAAGCATAATTACCTGTCGGTGGAACTCAGTTCTTGACTCACGGTGAACGATGGTTAGGCACGATGAATGCCACCGACCGCGTTTCCTTGCACAGTTATTTCACATTGATGAGGATTGTAGTACATAGTCATCCCATTGATAAGGATTGCAGTACATAGTCATCCCATTGTATATCCGAAGATATGCAAGAACCATTTGGGCTGGTTTACAATCTTTGGCTGTTTGGCGGGCTCTTAGAAGATAGCAACAATTCAAAAAATTCTGAAAAATTTTCGCCAAGTTACTTTGTTAGCTAATAAATATTCTATCTCAGGGGTGGAGACACTGCTTACTGTTGAAGTAGTCGAGCTAACTTCTGCCAACTGTTGAGACATTTACATATACTGGTACATAAATTATAAATTATAGTTTATATGTGTGTGTGTGTGTCCTGTGTGAAGGTCGACAGTTAACGCTCATGTCCTAGAAGGCTTATGTTGGGGTTAGATCTATGTAAGGCTCCTTAAATATTGTTAATACGAGAGAGAGAGTTTGCAGGTCAATGTCCTTCAACAATTTACAAGCCTAGGTTATCTTGTCTCTTTTCTTTCTTCATGATTAGGTCTTTGGCGGCAAAGAGATATTTATACAGCACTCTCATTTCGAGAGTAATGGCCAGAGCTCCACTGACAGCGGTGGAGCCTTAGCATTCGGGAGATGGTTGTACTACTCGAAACATTCGCCGAATGTTCACCTTCAAGACATCACTTTTGTAAACTGCTCGGCCCGGCGTGGAGCAGCAATTGCGGCGGATTCGGATGAATATCTGCGGTACCGCATAAGAATTCAAGGCGTGCGTGTATCCTACAGCGAATCGCCAGACGGAGGATCTGTTTATGCAAGTGGTTTTACGGACTTGCGTATCAACGACGGGTAAGTCAAGAGTTTCACGGAATGACGTTGTTTCTAATGGTTGTCCTTGCTATTCATGTCCAGCCTTTGCCGTTGTGCAGTAGGACTTGTGAAGTGTGAGTGCACTAATAGCCTATACGTCGAGATGCTTGTGGCAAGATAAATTGGTAAGGCGATAATACAAAGTTGTTTCAGAGACAATTTTTGCGACAGATTCTTGTCTATAATAGTAATGCGCTGAAACTTTCTTTAAAGGAGTACGTATGATGTTTTGTCCCAAAACAAGGCTATCAATAACACTTCTTGCAACCATCTTCAAAGTGCACGCCACCTACATCCGATTCATGGCATGCACCGCAAGGTTAACTAGCACATTTTACTGACTAGCAACTGCCTAAAACGAGCCTTTGCTTATATGGAGTCAAATGCGTATCATAATATCAGACCTAATGAGGTGCAAATGTCTATGACATGCTGTTATTCTATATCCTTCCAAGTACATCGGTAGTGCAGCTAATCTGGACATAAAGCATATACGAATTAGTCCTTCTTGTCATTTTTGTTTATTTTGCGATAGTGACTTCCTCCAAAATAAGGGATCTGCAATTGCACTAGATGGGAACGGCCTTATCATAGGCGGCAATGTCACGTTTGTTGGCAATGAAGGCAAAAACGGTGGTGCAATCACCACACTCCGAACTAGTAACGTAAGTATGGACCCCGATACTTCTTTCCCACCATTCCGGTGTTCTACTTGGACTGTGTGTTCTAGCAAATGAGAAAACCAAAATACCTCTAGATCTGACTTCTTTTCCTTAATCTTCTTTCAGATCAATGTGGAGAAAATGGCCTCAGACATTATTTTTCAAAACAACCTCGCTTTGGAGAAAGGAGGAGCAATCTACATCGATGAATCAAGTACTGAACAGAAGTATTGCCCAATTCTGATATTGCAAAGTGAAGGCAAACCTGGAACGGAACGAGTTAGTAGGCTTCGTATTCTTTTCAACTTGTTACCTGTTCTACTTGCTCTAGAAATTGGAACTTGTCAACTTCTTTCCTTACAATTTCTTCCCTTTTCTGTTAAGGTCAATTTTTCATTTTCTTCTCCATCATCTTCTGCTTCTTATTCTTGTCCTGCCCTTCCTCCTCGCTCTTTCTCTTCTCCCCATTTTCCACCCCTCCTGCACTTACTCTGAGGGAAAACTTCCGAATTTTATTAACCATTATATTTTGTGATCACGAAAGCTTAAACGTTGTGGTGGAGCTTTCTTTATCAATTTGTCTGCAGATTCGCTTTAGCCAGAACAAAGCACTTCTTTATGGCGATGACCTCTATATTCACACATTGCGAAACTGCAAAGACTTATCCCTTCAGTCTAAGGAGAATTTCCGACGTGCTACTGGCGGAAAACATGATGAACACAACTTGGCCATCGCAAGAACAATCCCCAACTATCTAAGATTTAACGGAGCAGACACAGTTTGCATCAAACCTGAAGGTCAAAGCTCTTGGCTCGTCAAAGACTGTAAATTTTCAACAATACATCTCCTCTACGAGTAAGTTCCATCACAGATAGTAAGAGCTTATAAGGAATAATTTCCCGAATTAAATTGCCCACCTGTCTATGAGCTTACAATATAGTTCGTCTCAGTGCATAAGTTTATGTTCTACACAACCATGGCAGCTCATTCAATCATTGTTCTGTACGACTGTTGAGATCGTTAGGGCTTCTCATTGTCATTAATTGAAGTGTTTCTCATTGTTATTAACTGAAGAATTTCTCATTGTTGCTAAGTGAGAAACGTTTCTGCCATACAGAGCAAGTGGCGCAAGACTGGAGACACTAAAACTTTTCAGACAGCGCTTTAGCAACAAGAGCATTACCGAAGACTTTTATGGCAGAGGATTGCCAGCTTTTGACCTCTTCAAGCCATGGAACAGCAGCATGTCACCTCTCATTCCCGGCAGAATGGAAAATGGGGGCAGCTCACGAAAACTGTTGGCTATGGCTGAGCTCTGCCTACTTCCATCACCTGGTGAAGTGTTTGCTATACATTTTACTGGTTTAGACCAGGTTTTGAACAAAATACCAACAACTATTACTCTGCAGGTAAGAACAAGATGAAAGTTTGAGAAAGTATCATTGCATTTTCCAAAAGCATGACCTTAATAAATTCAATGAGGTGATCTACAATGAATTGGGAAAGGAGTGTCAAAAATTCAAAACATTTGCGCAAAAAACTTATCTCCATAGATGTGCAGGTGAAATTAAATAAAAAAGGTGGGCATTTATGCAACCACCAGAAAATTAGGTTGACAGCACACATATCTGAAAACCAGACTTGTAGGAACACATTTGCACTTCTTTCAGATATTTATGTAAAGCATAGTTTACTTGTGTTCTACAGGTTGTTCCCTCTGCTACAGATGGAATGACTACTCCACAACTCTGTATACACCAACAGTGTGAAGATGGAGAATTCACTGTGAGCGCAAATCGAAAACTTTTTGGATTGTCAATTGAGGGGCCTGTAGGTAGTGAAGGTTTCTTGCAAGTGAGGAGAATAACTGACAAGAGTTCAAAGAGCAATGTTTTGTCTGTTCCTTTCCGACTGTCACCATGCCCTGTAGGTTTTCTGCCCTTTGGAAGACAAAACACTCGACAGGTGAGCCATATTTAGGACAGTAAGACATTATCAATGACACTCTTGAGATAATTACTCATACCAATTAGAAGTATATTAAAAATGCACTAAGCACTTTCGTACCAAAGCACCTCTGTCTTGTGTGATGCGGACTTTGTCGATTAACCAGAACCAGGTCAATCCACACATTTCCGTGGCATTGTAGACTTTTGAATTTTAATACACAAGTCGCAGCAGAATGCATTAGTATTTCACAAAGTCCAAGTTTAAATTTACCGAACCCATCTGTGGGCTGCCTAACTTGTCAATTTAATGGCTGTCAATTGGTACTCATGCCCAGTTATGCTTTCATAACTCTAAGCCAATAAATTTGATGGACAAGTGAGAGTTCTCTTCTTGTTGGAGAGCCAAAGTATTAATAATATAAATCCATATCCCAACTGAGTAGGCAAGTCGAAATAAACTGTGTATCCCGAATGAATGGATGAGCCGAAGTGTTTCTGGAAATAGCACTCTACTTACTTCTTATTTAGGATTGCTGTGAAATGTATACTTGTTGCAAATTATTATCTCCTGCACCTCTGTTTTTGTAGAAGTGTCAGTGCAATGTAAATTCCATTGTGAAGAGTTGCAGCAAAGGACGAAAGGTAAGCATAAATTAAAAAGTTGCAACTCTGAAATCAGAATGAGGTTTTTCTACATGACACTTAGCTAGTAATTAGCAAGTTGTTAATTAACCACTTCTCCATTCTCCAGACGGCACTGTTGTGTAACATAATTAGCAGCTCATTCCTATAGGTTCGTTTGAATTTATCTCAACATGTGTTCCACAATGTGTTCTTTTCCAGTTGCATGTAAAACGAGGAGTGTGGATTGGAGGTTTTTACGCAGAGTGGAACATCAACAAATCCTCCACATTTGGCCAGGAGAGTGAGTCAATCGGACATAAAACCAAATTCCTTATGTCAGCTGATGGAGAGTTTGTCGGTGTAAATCTGCATCTTGGCAAGAAGCACATTTATCACAGTGGATACTTTCCACAAAGTCACATGCTCATCTACGGTCAATGCAGAATGGAGTACTGTGATCTAGGTGACCTTCAGAAATCTGCCAATACAGTCATAGACACTGGTGGGAAACGTCTGGCAAGCTCTGATATTGTGCCTCTTTCGCAATGTGTTAAACATCGTGAAGGACTTCTTTGTGGAAAATGTCAGAAGGGGTACAGCACTACATTGTACTACAAGGTGAGGCATGTGTTAGGTTCTGGCCACTACTGATAACTTCCTTGAATTTTGTGCAAGTTGAATTACGTTTCAGGTCTGTTCCTTCCTCTGTGTCCAATAATGTTTCAGAATTGCTGCTTACATATTCTCACATAATGTTGTATACACAACATTATATATTTTGTGCCTCTGGAAGCATCTTCAGATTTTTGTATCCTAAAGAAGCAGCAATCAAGCAATGCATAACAATAGGTAAAAATTTAGGCCTCTTCGCACAGTACTGGCAGTAAACTGAGCTATATCTTGGTCATTTCTATTTCATTTAGACGTGCAGACTTTGTAAGAGTGCGAATTCCACTGCTGTGTTGTCATCAACATTCACTGTCGGACTTCTCCTCTTCGCCCTTCTCTTGTTTTTGAACTGGACAACTGACATGATGCCATCATTTTTGTCGCTTTCATTCTTTGGACAGGTAATCCTGTATGAATGTCTTAGTTTCCAATAGTAACACTACTTTATGCATTTATCACTGCTTCTGAAGCTGCAGTGTTTATTAATTGAGAAGTTGAATGAAGCATTTGTTTAACCCTATCCAATTGTGCTCCTGGGTATTTTTTGTCCTTTGATGCCAAAAACCTGTACAGAGGGATCATGGGCACTTACGACTTTACCTGTTATACATCTTACAAAAAGAGCCTTGAATGCTGTTGATGCTATAATGTTGTTTTATATCTTTCCAAGGCATGGTTACAGTGTTCGTTAGGGCAAATAAATAGCGTAGCCTTCGAATGGTAAGTTGTGATTTACTTGGCATTGGGGTGATCAAAATGAAATGAACTGACTGATGTTTCAAACACCTCTAAACTTAAAATGTTCCACCATCATATAGCAGAGTCTTGTACGCATCAATGCTTGAAAACCAAAGATGGGATGCCTTATGTTCATTAAATGAAATATTTAATAAAAGTTGTTGCAACCATACTAAGCACATGGTGAGCAGGAAGTGTTACGCTGATCCTCATGCTTTTATGCACCGGTAAAAAGATTTGCTACGACATGTATAATATCTGACAACAATTAAATGGGAATCTCATGAAAGAAGGATGATAATTTCAGAAACATTATTAAGTACAATGCTGTTTAGCTGCAGAAAGTGTTAATGCCTGTCAATGAATCAATGCTCTGTTTTATGATCTCTCTGTACAGATGGTAACGTATGTGACTCACTATCACCCAGGACTACCCCATGGTCATGAATATATCTCACGCAGTTTAAATCTCGACTGGAGCTTCGGAATGTGTTTGACTTCAAATCTTAATGCTCTGCAACGCTTAGCCTGGTCTTTTCTGGCACCTGCCTATCTACTAGGCTTAGTGTTTCTGTCTGTTTTTGTCAGCCGATTTCGCCAGCTCAACAGGATTTTTGGCCGAACAGCATGTATCAAATTGTCTTGGCAGTGCCTTCTGTTGTCTTACAGCAAGTTAACAAGCATCTCCTTGCAGCTATTGATGTGTGTTCATTTAAGTCCCAAAGCAGTTTTCCAAATGGCCAACATGTCGAATTGGCGCTTTTCTGACGATGCAAGCTTTGAATGCTTTGCAGGTGATCATCTTCGCTGGGCCATCATTGCAGTAAGTGTGATACTGCTTATCTCTGTAACAGTACCACTTTCTCTCCCATTTCTGCATCATTGTCAGTTTTTTATGCCATTTCGGGGGATTTCCACAAGTATTTACCGTGACAACCGATGGTGGTGGTGCTCAGTGGATCTTCTGAGGCGTTTGCTTTTTGTAGCAGTTTATGCAGCGAATGACAATCACAAGGAAAAGCACCTGGCAATGATCCAGATAAGTGTCGCCTTACTATTTATTCACACTGTATTTTGGCCATTCAAGTCATTGAAAGCAAACTTGATAGAAGCAGCTTCTCTGTTCTTTCTCTCAACCATATGTCTGCTTAACGAGCCAGGCATGAATTTTACTCGCTCTGTGGCTACTCAATGTGTTTTTGCTGTCTGGGTGAGTTTTGTGCTTCTTGACATTGTAAGCCAGTACGTTTCATCCTACTTGCAAAGAAGGAATTCCATAAGACAGAGACCAGGTTTTGGTCTGGCTCTCTCAGAGAAAGATGATGGGACAATGTTAAGAGAAAATCTGCTGGCTGACCCATACCCTACGGACAATGGGGTATGATGTTGAACATTCCGTCAACAACGTTCCCTCTTTTGTTTTTCTTTGTTCCCACCCCTCTATTTTAACTATATTATATTTCATTCAAAGTGCCTCAGCCGCTCATTGCCTCTAAACTTTCAAATTTTTTTACCTTCAACCAGTATTATTTTTGTATCTTCACTGGTAGAATTTGATCCCACATATCCTTTTCAGGCATCGTTTTTTTTTCTCAAAGCTACTCTGGTAGCACGGGATTTATTATTTCTTCCCAGATTGGAGTTAATTAAGTGTTTGGGAGAAATAGGTACTAGGCAAAGGAAGTGGCTCTAGTTGCACTGAACCACAGTTATTCTCCAGCAGAAATAATAGGGCAGATGATGTTTAAATTGAAGAAGACCTTCCGTTTTTTGTTAGCTCTTTTATTGTAATTAATTTAGCATTCAGAGATTTTGTGATGATGGCCCGATGGCCTGTGTACACCGAGTTATGTGCAGTTGGGGAAGTCATGTGTTATTTAACCTATCCGTTACTACGTGGATGCAACGCCGCCTAAATTTGTTTGTCTAAGAGAACATTTGACGTCAACAGTTGCCGTTTTATTGTGTTCCTCTCGAGAAATTTTTTAGTTATTTTTGACCAACATCTTTCTGTATTCCTTTTACCTATTCTGGTTAGAAAACGGAGCAGATATAGTCAGAAGTGCGTTAATATTTCAGACTCTGAGGTGGTCACAGCACTACAACCTGCATGTAAACTTTCAATTGCGTAACGACTGACCGGTCATGAGAAAGAGGCACTGTCACTGGACCAGAGGGAAGGAAAAATTGGCGCAGCGCAACTGGGGATCGAACCTAAGGCTTTTCGTGCGAATGCTCTCACCACTGAAGTTATCACGCTACAACCACGACTACTCGAACAATCCAACCTCCAGTACTTATACCAGTGCCGCATGCGCCGCTGATTACCGAGTGACAGCAAGGGCGCATGCGCACTACCCATAGTCCAACAATAGCAGAGACCATTCAGTCTATATCAATAAGGAGGGGACAATCCTGACCGGGTCATGACAATCCCAACACAACCGCAAATTTCTCTGGAGAGGATTGTGCGCATGCACGGGCTTTCCTTGATGAATTATCCGTTTCAATCCGTATACAGCGCATGATGTCCGTTAGTGTTAGTCAATTTAGACTGCGACATTGTTCTCACTCGGCAATGCAGAGCTGGCACTGGTAGTACTGATACAGTATTCGACCGGTATATGAAAGGCCCTCAGTTCGGTCCCACGTTCTCTTGCATATTTTCATTTCCTCTGGTCCAGTGCCGGTGCTTCTTTCTGGTTACTAGCACATTGGGATGGTGTCGTGGCAGTGAAGAGATCGCTAAGATAATTCGTGAAGACTGGCCTGCGTTTGAACCAGTTCTACCAGATCAGCAAGTAAGCTCGGCTAAAAACTGGCAAAAACAACTGATAAGAGGGCATTGAAAAGTGGTATTGCCCTCTCGCCGTGACAATTGCACAGCTCGCCATTTGTCTCGGCACCATAGTATCAAAATTTGTGTGTGACGTCACGAGACATGTGCTCACACGTACGGAGTTTTTGACTTTGCATTTATTAGGGCTGCAGA
This sequence comes from Nicola tetela, assembly GCA_028565695.1. Lineage (NCBI taxonomy): Eukaryota > Metazoa > Porifera > Calcarea > Clathrinida > Clathrinidae > Nicola > Nicola tetela. Next base: position 12,852 of record JAOWAW010116532.1, read on the forward strand.
AGCACGCGAATCTCAACCAGTGCTGGTGCTGGGGTGACATCACTGAACATGTATAAGCTTAGAATAGACCTGATGAGGTAATCCCAATGCTCCAGTCACAGGAAACGTCCGTACGAGACGTTGCGCCAGAC
>JAOWAW010116543.1:0-12979 GCA_028565695.1 Nicola tetela
GAAGAGGAGGAAGAAGATCTTATTTGAAGTTGAGATGAAAGTTTCAAAAGAGATTACAGCCCCTCTCATTTCTTGGATAGTTGATCAGCAGTATCAGCTTGAATCTGTGTTTGCTAATGTAATGGAAGCAACAGTGGAAGTGAATCGCTGCAAAGACACTGCACTGAAAGCCCGCATGGAAAACGTCTTGGGGAAGCAATCAGGTGCTGTTTGTCAAGCAGTAGAGATTGCCAGCAAGAAAGGCGCCTCTGCTTGGTTGTCAGGCCTCCTGATTGCTGCCTATGGCTTTGATCTTACAAAGGCCAGCTTTTGCGATGCGATCTCCTTGTACTATGGTTGGTGTGCAACTGGCAGAAGTCTGCCATGACATGTCAATAGAGTCCACGTTGTGGCCTTTGTTGGGTGAAGTCTTCTGGCATTGGAGCGCTTGGTGGACAACGAGACCAAACTGGATGTAGCAACGGCAGGTTTGAGCAGGCATTCTTCAATATCTGGGTATCAGTTGGTACGCTGCCTCAAACCAAGATTGTCTTACAAGTGTCTACTGAAAGCAGGAACTGGAGAAATGCTGAAAGTATGGCCAACACGTGCATGAAGTCAAGTACTCCTTGTTCGTACCTATGGTCTTTTCATGTGCTGGTGGTGCTGGTCCTGGGACCACTGCTGTCCTGAGGCATGTGCCGTCGATGATTGTTAACTGTCAGGACATGATGTATGGACAATGACGTGGTTGCGTGCAGGACTCTCTTTTGCTCTATTTTGATTGTCTTTTATGTGCAGCAGAGGGGCCAGGTTCCCGGTGTGTCTTGGGCGAGTGTGCATTGCTCTGGCTGTGGCAGGAGCTACAGCTTTGCTATTCTAATTTGTAAATTGTCACAATAGTGATTTGACTTAAAATATCCTTCGTACACATACGTACACTTTTGCTGACTAGTTTTGAAAATAAAACTTTTTAACTGAGTCAGGCCTGGTAGGGACTGGGGAGGGTTCCTACAGGCATAAATGGGCGTGTGTGTGTTAGGAAGTTTAACGAGAGTTCAACTTCCTATGCCACTCACACCCTTTTCACAGGCACGATCCCATCCCTTATATATATATATACTAGGTACACACTTCATGTTGTCACATTCACTGCACTCTCACACCACACCACACACACTGTCTACTCCCACCACACACACTGTCTACTCAGATGCTGACTGAACAAGAACACAAAAAGACTTGACAAGGGCCCCAACAATGCAGCTGAAACTTTTTTTTCTACAAAACACCATGGTAGTGCGCAGTGAGAAAAGAAGAAACCCCTTTGGTTCAGTATATATACCCAGCAAGAACGTAGCAGTTCATAGTGGCATAATGTGTATCAGAGGAATTGATAAACTTCTCTAATTTTTCAGGTTGCGGTAGTATCTGGAGATGCTCGCCGTGCACTGGCTGTTTGTTTACGAGCTGTTGAGGGTGCACAACGAAAACTGGCAGACTCTGGAAATAAGATGGTGTCTATTCGGATGAGTGACATTGATGTGGCGATTGCTGCCATGTTCCAACCACCAAAGATCAAAGCCATAAGGTTAGTAAATTGGTCCACTACGCATCTATGACCTTCCCTATTATCTCTTTTAGGTTCACTGGAAACTAATAGAACAATTCAAACTTTTCAAAGTCAGTAGTGGAAGGGGACAGTTTGTGGACTTGAAGTAATAGTCTGAGACATCAATGGCTTGTCTGTTTGTTGGAGTGAGAAGTGGGTGAATGACGTTCAGGACTAGAGTCAGATATAAGTAGCAGCCATTTTGCTTGGCAGCGCTGCATGTGAGTAGGCTATCTGGACCTGAGAAACAGAACTTGACTCGGCCTTTGACAGCTGGATGAACTGAACAGTTTTGTATCACACGGTTTTACCCAAGAGCCAACAAAATTTGTGTTGTGCACATGTCTGCAGTTAGCTGTTGAGACCTGTGATTTTGTTAGGACTCAGATCTCATTCCCAGCCTATATGTGACCTGATCTTGGGCAGCTGCTTGATTAAAAGGGGAGTATGATAAGGCTGGCAGGTGATCATGATCATCACCCACCTGATCTCATCTATTGCCATCATGATTTGATCCATTTCTGTTGGCGGGGTATCCACAGCTTGACTGTGTGCATTGGTGGATCAATCAGTACGTAATGATTACTAAGTGTGCACACTACAGAGCCAGCTTTTCATCGTGTCAGTTATTTTCATTCATACATGTAGCTGCATGTGTTGACAGTATATTGACCTACTTTTGGACCTGAAATCGGGTCTACCTGTCGGACCCCAAAAAATGTACCTAAGACCCAGGACCCTTAAAATTTGGACCAGACTCAGCTTTATCAGTAACAAAACCTTTTGGTAACAGTATCCTCTATTTTTAGTAATGCTTCTTTGTTTTTTTGTCAGGCTGCTCTACACTGTATTGTCATTTATGTTTGTTTCTGTAGGGTAATCTTTTGCTTAGTTGAAGTGTGGGCTCAGCTTGATTAGGTTGGATTTAAGTTTTTTTAGATTGGGTTGGTTTTAGCACTGTTACAGCTGGCTTACATGGTTTTCAAAGATCACGGACTGAAATAGCTTAAAGTACAATGAAAACAACAGCTGATGTATTTTAGGGGCTCCAATGGATGGACCAGCTAGCTCTGTGTCTGGGTTAGAGATACTGGCTAAGTCTGTGTCAGAGACTGAATCATGCTAAGGGCAGTAAAGCCTTGTGTGACTTGAAGACTTTTTACGTGCTGCACTTTAGCCCAAGAATCATCTCTGTCCAAGATCAGCCATCTGGCATCTGTTGAAGTTTGAAGCACTGCCAATTACATACATGTACTTCCTTCTTGTATGTACTTGCAACCCATAGGCTTTCGTTTTACAATACACAGCACCTTATTCTACCTTTCCTCTCTCTCAATCTGGAAAGGCCTTATCTTGAAGCCACAACTCTTAGATCACTGCTGCATTTGGACTAGGTTGCACAATGTGTGTGGTGGCATGGTGTTCCAAAGCACAGGAGTCTCCGCCTGGTGGCAGGGGCACCTGTTTCTAAGAAACTGTGTAGTGTGAGACTGTGTAATTGGAAACCTGGCTCTCCTTCTCTCAGTCTCTCTAAGTTCATACCTTTTGTGAGTACTGTGCTTGATTTTGCAAGGCTTTAGTTTCAATTAGGAACCATTTTTAAACACTTCTGCACAGTGTTGACTAGTAATAAGCACGTTTACAATATGGCTGATTTGTCCTTTGACTACATGCTTCAGTGACAAAAAAGGGAAGATTCATCTTTCAAGAAAAGTCTTACTAAGGTTGTCTCTACCTGTGGCTTTTCTACCTGCTCTGCAGGAGGGGAACTCTTTAATGTTAAGGAGCTGAAATTGGAATGCACTTCTTTGCATGTCCTAAACAAGGTTCCTTTCCAAAGTTTAAATTGTTCCTCTAACAACACTCCTCTTACTGGCAGATACTTCATATTTCTATGTTTTGTTTGAAGAGGGCACTCATTGTGTACATGAAGTGTTTCGTTGGTTGCGGTTCATTCTAATTTTATCCCTGAGCCTAGAGATGTAGAGTAAGCTGGGTTTTGTAGATGGTGGTAACTGCTCTGGAATGGGATAATATTTGGTGGTCTTTTTCTTAATCTCCTCCATTGATTAGTTTGACTGTCTCTTGATGACATATAGTAAGTGTGGAGAGCAGGTCACTTGTGCATGATTGATGTTGACAAAAGTGTTTGTGTACACGTGCTTGCTGCGCAGGAATGCCTCGTTTTATGAGCGGGAGTTTCTACGTGCAATCATAAGTTCATTTCAGCGCTCAGGTGTTGAAGAGACTACATTTGGTGAGGTAGGTTTATTGACTTTATTTGGTGGGTAGGTTCATTTTTATACAGCTGGTGGTCATTTGGTCAACAGAAGAGCTTTCAAGTGGGAGGGTGTGAAGCAATTGGCATAGGAGTTCAGAGTGTCAACTATAAGGAGTTTGTATGTAGATGAAATCATGTCACAGGCTTATTTGCAATACAGCCTTGGGATTCTATATTTGGCTCTAAAGATTGTTAAGACAATACCCAGTTGGATTATCTCTCTCTGCACCATATGTGTGCTATTGAAGCAATATGAATCGAGCTTTCTCAAAAGAGCTCAAGCATAGAGGGCTATGTTGTGATCCTTTAGTCTGATCTGCTGCCTTGTGTGCATGCATCCTGGAATATTTTGTATTGTGGAGTTAGACTTAATGATGGCCTCTGATACCATGGTGATGCTGGTTTGTGCTGTGCCATGTCTGTCTGATTTCAGCAATACTCAATGTTCCAGAGCATATTTACTAGAGAATCTGTTGATTTTGCTACCAAGGCTGTCTTTTATGTACACTTGGTTCTAGTACATTACTGGCGGGGTCTGCACAATCCTTAAATCCTTGAAAAGGGCTTGATTTTTGTAAAGTTTTTTTATTTACCTTGAATAGACCTTGGATTTTGTATGTCTGCCGATTTTTTTGTCAGCAGCTGAGGATCGTAGACTTCAAGTGCTGCTGTAATGTGTGGTTGCGCACCGTGCACTTATTCTGTGCACTGTCTGTGGTGCACACACACTGTACTGCACTCTTTCAGCTTGCCTGGGTCCGCTGTGAACATGTACATGAAGTTGTAGACTATGGGACTTGTTGGCAATTTCCATGTTAAACGCTGTACTCTGTATGTACACGGAATGGGAAAATAGCCTGAGTACGTACTATATGACGTACTTACCCCTATCCGAGGTTGGGACATAGTGGATAGGCCTTTCTTGCTCACTCAATCTGTGCTTGTGCTAAAACATCTGTTGTTTTTTTGAAAGAAAAACGACACACTGTGCATCAAAAACAACAAAGAGTAGAACTACACATGCGTTACACATTTGGCTGCGTGCACATCTGGTGCATCTCCATGTACACACTTGGTGTAGTAGCCTGGCACATGAGTGGCGCTCAGCAATTGTTTATGATTTGCATGAGTGCACAGGACATGCTCCAATGATTTGCAACTAGTAATGTTATGTCTGTATGTCTATTTGCCCTGTCACCAGTGTCAGCACACAGAAATGCACGTTATTGTTGATGATCGATATGCTTCAGTGCAGATGACATGACACTTTGCAACAAGTATTAGCGTGCTGGCCACTCCAGCTCCAGTGCAGCTAAACCTGTTATGCACTACCCACAGTCCAGTGCCAAGTGAGCCTCTTTATCACTGGGCTTGAAAACCCTGAAAATTTGTTTCAATTGTTTCAAGTTGCATGTGTAATTGTGAACTATAAACATTCTTAGAAAATGAGAAGTTATTCCAATCAGTTAACTGTACACTGTGTCACTATGGGTATGGACAACCTGTCGATGTTGAATTATTACTAAGTGAAGTTGAAACAGACTCAAATTTGGATACTTTTGGTAGGAGAATTGGGATTGGTCTGTCCCTTGGAAACTCCTTGAAACTCTGTTGAAAAGTTCCTTGAAAACCCTTGAAGAATATATTTCCCCATCTGTGCAGACCCTGTACTGGAGTTTGTAGTTACTGTAAAACCAATGTTTGTGTGGGAATTTTTGGTGAATTCTGAATAGACCCTAGATAGAAGGGATGTATTTGACTGATTGACTGCTCCCACACAACTAGGCCCCTACATAGTCGTAGATGCAACGTCATCCTCACAACATGGTTGATTTGCGAGAGGGAAAGGAGACTTTTAGTTAAACTTTCTTGAGTGCAAAAGTTGCTGAAAATAAGCAGTTTTATTGTATGCAAAACTCCAGTGTGTGCCTGCTGTACTGTCTCTCACATATTTTTGCATCTGGTGTTCTTTATTCATGTTCTTGAAGGTCTACTCTGTGCTAACTATCACCTGCAGAACGCAAGGTTGGTTATGAATCAGTTTAACTGTTTCTGTGTTCAAGCAAAATATGAAGGCAATTTTTCCTTAATTAAGACCACCATGGCTTTTGCTGAAACTGAAATTCTCACCCAGGACTCCAGGGTTAAAGTCTGGACTGACACAGAATCTTTTAGGACTTAGATGAGTGGTGATGAGAAAGCTAAAGAACTTCATGAGGTTTGGGTGTCCCGAATTTCTTCATATCATTTTTTTTTTCTTTCTGAAATATTAAGCACATTGCTCTACTTACTCTTGGAGACAGAGAAATTGTATCAGCTTAGAAATGCCGGAGGTACTGTTCATTTTAGAAAGTTATCAGATTTGTAAGTTCAATGGACTGAACTGTACAAGGCGATGCAGAAACTGAGAAAAAAAGATTACAAGATTCTATACATGAAAATAATGGAACAAACTACCAAAGGAGAAAGCTGTACATATTAGAAAGACAAATCTGAAAAGGGGGTTTATTGTGAATTTTGGAGATACAGTGAAAGATTTTTTCTACAATATTTTGTTTTGGCATTCTGCCACTTGATAGCAAAGGTCCTGCGCAAAAGTGTGAGTAGGAGGATGCCTGAGCTTCCTTAACCAGTCATGTAGGGATTCGAATTCAATCTGACCTCTGCCATCATGGTTGACTGCTAATGTGCTTGTAATTCCAATCATCTGTGTGCTGTCAGTGTTGTGAAGATTCGTGTGTTTAGTTTTGCTTGCGCTGCTGAGAAAGAGTGCGAGTATTTATGGGTCCGTGATTGTTCATTGTCATTCTGTTCATGCGCACAACCTCATCCTCCTCCTTTCCACAAGCCCTTATTTTCCACTTTTTTTGTAGTTTCTACATTTGTGACACCCTTCCTGTTCTCCTTATTCACCTTCTTCAGCAATCAAGTGCATCAGTATGTCCACCGCCCAGGCTGTTTGTGCAAGACTGGCTGCATGTCGGTTGCTTCTTCTCGATCAAAGTACAACAGACTTGCAGCAGCGCATTTCTCTCAATGCCAGTGTGGAAGATGTGACATTTGCATTGAGATAAACAAACAGTTAATTGGTTTATTTTAATTTAATAGTTCTTTGTAACTTCTGTCATAATTTACAAGCTCCACCAACCATGGTTACATTCTGAACGTTTAATAACAGCAACTACCGAAGATTTTCACTTCCATAAATCCTCAAGAACTTGGCCCGCACACAACCTGTTTATAAGCTGTTTAATTTAGTTGTAATGCTTCTTAATTTCAGCTGAATGTCTATAAGTTTGGAACTTGCATTTTAGTATTTAATTTTTGGACTACAGTAGTACTCTAGTATTGACTGTGACTGTGATGAGTTGAGGCCTGTATTGTGCTTTCATTGTGCAGCACACCACATCCAATGTGTTTTGTGCTGCTCATTCTTAGTGTGGTAATTGTAGCTGCAAAGTGATAGTAATGTTCCGCGATAATCCTGTGTATGAGTTTTTGCTGCAGTGTTTATAGTTTTTTTTTGTTCTTTCCAACAGTTTTTGTGTAACAGGTGAGCATTTTTTCTCCTAAAACCAGTATGCATGTAATGTTTGGCACCAATTTTGGTAGCCTACTATTGAATCTACATTTATGCAGACTAAATGGAGAGGAACTGACAAGGAAATAGAATACTAGTATTAGGGTGCTAGCTCTCACCTCTTTGAGAAACCACAGGACAGGTTGGGGCAGCTTGATCATTTGTCCAGTTTTGCCGACTGTTGTGCAATGTTAATGGAAGGTGATAAGCTTGTCAAAGTATGCTGATGAACATCTATAGAGTATTAGTGTGATGAAATCAGGCCAAATATTTTCTTTTTCTCTCAATCTTTTCTTGTTGTATGTATTGGTGTACAGTTTATGTTATCCTAATTCAGTGGACACAGGAATGCACTGCTGGTCTTCGCTTTCTTTCCGGATGTTCCCTGAACTCCAGTTTTCATTTTTCCCTTTTGTTCCCACCCATCTTTCAACATAAATCATGAACTAAACAGGCTATCTCTTAGGGGGTAAAACCTTGGTTTTGCAGCTTTTTCTTCCAATTGCATGCAAAATGGTTCGTCAGCAGGATCAGTTTTCAAATAAAAATCTGCTATTCAATTTTTAATCTTTTTTGAAATTCTTATCTGATTATTAATCCTTGGGCCCACATGTTAGATCACAGGGTGTCAGTGGTTCAGGACTATCATGATTAATTCTGGATCATATGTGCATGTTTCCTCAAAACCATGGCCCACAAATTTCTATAAGCAATATTTCTGCTGTAAATATTGGGATGTTAATCTTGACATGGCGCTAGCGCTAGCCAAATCAGGCTCCCAGCTCTTCGAAATCGCGGTACTAGGGGAAAGTTCCCCCGGAAATGTATCATTATACTTTCAATCAGTCAACGCTTTCCATCCTTACCATAAGAAACGACGAAAATAACCCAAATTGAACAATATGCAAAATGCATGTGGATTTTTGGCCTTTTGAAAAATTGTAGCACCGTTTTGTGAACTTAGGTCCTGTGATGTTATGCCAACTCTGAGTGTTGGAGGGAGGTTCTAGACAAAGTTATAAAGAGAGAATAATTTAAGCGACTCCACGCAGACTTTTATTTGAAATGATTTTAAAACAGAGCTGGCACTGCCAGCACTACATTATCTGTATTTTCAGAAATAGCGCCGAACGAAAAATAGCGCCTCGCTGAATTTAGCACCACAGTTTTCTGCTCTAGATGCTGTATGCCCCCACTTGAGCGCGACTCAACAGAGCGCAGACCTACTTCAGCGCGGCCCAATGGCCGTATCTCAATGAGGGGTAGGGTTTGGATAAGAATTAGAGGAGGAACAGGCCTAGGGGCAATCCTGCTCTGTCCTCCATGTGGAGACTGGTGACTCGCTAGCGGTCACGAGCAGGCGTACTACATAAATCTTTATTGCATAGATATATCGCGTTCCTTGCCTTTTCAGCGTAAAAGGTTGTGAACAAAACAAGTACCAGGTATTGTTTTAGACTTTACCATGTACCAGAAGTTGAGTTTGTAAAATACAGCGTCTCGCTGCCTCAGCGTTTCTCATGATCTCCCATGGCGACAGCATTGATCTGTGAGACTAACCGCCTCTCTCAGTGATATTAGCGCCAAAGTTAAATAACCGTCTCATTTTCCAAAAGTGGAAAAACACAAAGCGCCTCAACCCTTATTGCCGAAAATACGGTATGCTATAATTCAAAGACGTTTTGTCAACCGCAGGCTGTCATTCTGGGCGACAACTAATGTAACAACCTCTCACTTGATGAAGTTACGCACCTGTACTAGTATGTTTATTTCTTGACCCGAGCGAGCCTCCTTAAGGCTGTTACTAGGATACGTCGAAAAAGCAGCAACAAGCGTGTACGTGCGCCCGTACGTATGCTTCTAAAATAATGAAGTCAACCTCGCTTGTTGCTAGTTGTTGTTTTTTCTGGTTTATCCGTTTATCCCGTGTCCTTTGTTAATGCTGTTGCCCAAGTGTAGTTCTGGCCAGAAGTAATTATGCCAGCGGTGCGATTGCCGAAAGCTGTTGAAGACTTCCTGTCAGTCGCCAAGGATAGCCTAGCTTCAGGTAGGCCAGGTATACTCTCGCCAGTAAATGTTACGTAGATTTATCTCAACAGTTACTTTATGTGTCATATACAGTTGCTTGTGAACAAGCGTACGGTCCAGAGGATGTTAAAGTAGCTTTCAAATCTGTTGTTGAGGCCCTACCGGACTGTGATTTGAAGCGGAGTCTGTCTCGTCGCTCGGCTGCTTGTGTCAATAGGCTGGTCAGGTAGGCATCGACTCCACTCGATGATTCATCTTGTTAGTTCATGTAATCGCAATGCTTGGAAATATCTATCTCTCAGAGACCGATTTTGCTTTTAAGATAAGTAGAAAAACGTGTCCCCTCCATCAACACTTCCTCCATATGTCTTTCTTAGAGTGCTGTATTTATTGAAATGAAGAGTTCGTTTTCCTCTATTCAACTCTTTCCCTATTGGAATTGCCAGTCCATCTGTTTCCGTGTTCCAGGTTATTGTTGTTGAAGTTAATACATTGTTTAAAATGATTTGCCGCTGCTGTGATTAAAAGACAGCATCGTTTTTTATTGATCTCTGAGCTTTGTGAAGTTGCTAAATTACTTAAAAGATTGAGAACAGACACAAAAAATGTAGCGACTTCGTAATTTTATTTTAATTTTATATGAAATGCTTATTCCTTCTGCTTAAGGGCGCTTTGTGAGGACAAGGTTGGGGCTGCTCATGATGGCTCAAATAGTCAGGTGAGTTTAGCTTTGACTCTGGCCTAAGTCATGTTGATTGCTTGTGGCCGTAAGGATTGGTCAATGCACTCACGTAAGTTTGGCCTTTGTCCTACTTGTAAATAAGATACTTTGATTCTTTGTTCTGATAATGTGTGGAATATAATGTAACATCAGTTATTGTGTAATTTTGCTTCATAGTAATGCTTGGCTACACCTGCTACGCACATGATGACGTGTGTGTTGTGCGTGCGTGTGTACGTGCGTATTGATAGTTGCTTGTCAAACCAGCAACAAACTTGTGCATGGCACACTTACAGGCCATACTAACATATTGTAAATCCAGGGCCAGAGAAAACCTTGGGACTTGCCAAGGGAGTATGTCCATATGGAAACACACTAGTTGATACAGGATGAATGTGTCCACTGTCTCAATACATATCCTACACTCAGGGGACCAACATGTAGGGTATGTGCTATGCACATTTGTACATGAGAAGCAGAGAATGAGAAAGGAAAAGAGAAAGTGAAAAGCTTGCAGGTGGTTTTGACCTGATCACAGTCTTTAGAGTATGATGGATTATCTCAGATGGCCTCCCAAACTGTGTCAATTCGGACTCGTCTCCATGTCAGCAAAGAACTTCACATTGTCATGGTCATCTCTAATACAGGTTCCCAACCCCAGCAAACAGACAGCTGAGAGACTACACATGTCTTAGACTTCCTGTTCTTGCAGTGTGAGGAGAAAGGCAATCAAATGCATGTTTACATGTCCTTTGACCTTCTGACTAACGTCTGCAACACTGAATAATAGAGAGCATTATGGATGGCATGACACACATGCAAAGACTGAGAAGGATGTGACTTGGGAAATGATCATGCCAAGTTTTTAATATCCTACCATCAGACAATGAAGGAGCAAGAAAGCTCCGTAACATGATGTGTGTGACATGCACACTTGGTCACATGCATGCATGCATGCAAACCACATGCATGTAAAACAATTGGTTGAGGAGCCTGGTCTCAGTCCTATTGTACCTGATGAGGATAATAGGGCAAAGAGTTGTGATTAACCTTTTCCAAGATAATCATTGTATCACCCCTGCAGTCTTACTTAGTGTTCAGACAGCGGATCGCGTCCCTTTTTGCCTGGAGCCAATTGGACCACTACCCTGCTGCCTAGTGCTAGTGACAAGGGTGTAGAAATTGAAGTCTTCACTGACAAACTCTTTGCAGCAAACAACTTTAATGTCACCCAAAAGGCAATGAAAAATGAAGAAATGAAAGCATGAAAAAAGAAAGAAGAAAGAAAGAAAGAAAGTGAGTGAGCTTCCCAAGCCCATCAAGGCCTAAGCTTGATGAACTAGTAAGAACTACCGACTTATATAGCCTCTAAGAGAGAGGATACTAAAGGCTGACATCATGTTTGTCAGTGCACTGCCCAGTATTTGTTTTCACCTTTACAACCCAATTATCTATGGGGGGACGATCTCAGACAGGTCGTTGCCAACAGACTAAGTTGCTACATTACAGCTACAACTGAAAAGAAGCAGAGATATAACCAAAGAAGGTAAAGAAGGGCTGTTATGAGCAAGACATGATACGTGACAGCTCACTACCTTTGTGTAATGCGGAACAAATCATAGATAATGCATAGCTCTCTTTTATTTATAGCAAGATCTAGATTATGCCTGAACACATAGTTTACTATAACCATGTAAGAAAGGAAGAAGAAAGGATAATATGTGTGTGAGACTCACTGAGAAGGAGAGAGAGAGAGAGAGAGAGAGAGAGAGTCAGACAGACAGACAGACAGACAGATTGAGAGAGGAAAGAGAAGATTAGGGAAGAGAGGTGTCTGTGAGGAGATGATATGCTGGATGGTAGGGAGGCCGAGACTATTGGTGGTCAAAGAGATGATTATTGTGTGATTTGACATGAAAAATGTTAATCACAAAATATTAATTGTACTGTGTCCTTTTCTTGCAGCTTGAAGCAATAAGCCTTTATGATGAGGATGGACTGGAGGTGTGCCTAAGGCAAAGCAGTGCAGGCTCTGCTGCTGACAGTCGTAAGTGCAGATTTTTGGCGCTGCAGGCTACCATTGTCTTGGGCCAGATCATCCAGTTATGTTGGACATTTATTCTAACCTCAGTTGTGAACTGCCTAAGTTCTGGATTGTCTGCTGATATCCCTTTGAGGCCATGTTAATGGATGGTTGTGCTTTGAATAGGTAGGGTGATGGTAATTAGGCACGAAGTTTCTCAAGTATGCATGTTTCATTTGAAGAGTTGAACTTAGGATGGGCACTGCACGCAAGTACAGGTCGTGTCATGCACTACACCTTTATCAGGCTTTTTGCAAGTTTGAATGAACACATGGTTTTTCCACAAATGCCACAGTCAGGGGTGTCTCGATCATAACTATGTCATACAATGGAGCCCCTCCTTCTGGACACCACAGAATTACGACCACGTTTGGTCAGTGTTGACCAAGCTGCCATACATTGAAAACGAAAAAGTTTCAGAAATGAGACTGCCTCAAATTCAGAATTACGCCACTTTCTTGTCCCAAACATAAATGTCATCCCAGAACTACAACCAGTTACAGCTGGTGTTGTGCCTGAAGCCAGCTATGACACCTGAAATGTTGCAAGAGAATAGATCAGCAACACCTGAAACCCTGGGTCTGCCAGATGTAGCTGTACAATGCCTGGCTATGGATGTTGGCAGAAGCTAGTGTTGCGTGATGCTGTCGATTTGTATAATCTGATCTGAAAATTGTCCGCTTTACTCAAGGTAG
>JAOWAW010116565.1:0-12977 GCA_028565695.1 Nicola tetela
ACAATCCATATCTGTTGCATCATGATGACAATGTCAATGAGAGTCAGTGCTCAAATATTTGTAACAATCCATATCTGCTGCATCAGATTGTTGATAGTGACGGCTAGCATGGCGACGGGTTCAATAGTGACGTGATACGCGGGTCACTACATAACAACCCTCGCTATAGCATAAACCTCTACACAACGTATGAAATCTGAAAATCCCGGCGGAAACAGCATCGAATTCATTGAAAAATTCCTCTCTATAATGTAATTCGGTATAACGTAATTTTCGGTATACCGTACTGATCGTACGATCACCCGCAAAGTTCAACCTCGATATAACATAAAATCTTGAACAGAGGATCCTGGCTTCGGCTTCGTTTGGCCATGGGCGGTGCGCAGAGGGACTAGCCAAGCCCGTACCGCGTACCTTAGTCTACTCGTAGTATCCATGCCATAGTCAGCGCCCATGCTATGATAAGATATGTGGTGCGACTGCTTTGATCGAGAAGTCGCCACAGCAATAGCCAAAGCGAAGATTGATCACCGCGACTGTCGACGCTTTCAGTTGTACGCATTTTTCAATGAAGATGTGGCCCGTGTCTTCCTGAGTCTGAAGTCCTTGGCGTTGCAACGATGGACGGGAAATGAACAGGTAGTCGGATGTGGGACTTTTGAACGTTTTAGACGTGGCTTCTCTTATCTTCCTCGGGCTCACGATGCCTGCGGAGAAGACTTGCCGCTCTGCGTTGACGCTAAAAGGAAAGGTTGGCATAATCGAGGAACACACCTCTGGAAAGTCCGTCAGCGACATAGCTCGACAGCGTGGACGGCCGAAGAGCACAATTTACACTGTTCTGAAGTCAAAGGAGCACATTCTTTTGACCAGACGAACGAAGCAGCAGCTCTCGTCGTGTAACGCAGCCAAAGTGGCCGCAACTGGCCCATGGATGCAGCGCTGTTCGAGTGGATGTCGAACGCCATGGCTGCTGGAGTAGACATCCTTAGTGAACAACAAGAACAGCTAGTGCAATGCAGTGGACGAAAGAGTTTTTTTTATTAGTGTAGAGTTTGCTTCAAGTTCTTGCTTTTCATAGATAAAAGGGCATCGTGTCTGTATTCTCTCTCTCTGTTGTGATGTTCTGTGTCTTAACAGCGTTATTTTGACATACATGTTGCAATACTACAGGGTGAATTCACTATAACACAAACCTCTCTGTAACATAAAATTTGATCAACCCTAGAGATTACGTTATAAGGAGGTCCGACCTGTGCTGCTGACCCTACCCCTGATGTGGAATCAAGCCACAATCACCGCAGGCTGCAAAATAGAAAACGGTTAGAGCCAACAAATCACCGCGCCCTATCTCCTTGCTAAGCTGTCTCTCCGAAGTATTAGAACGGCGTGTAATGTTGGAAGAGTAGACGTTATTGGAACAGAGCAACACGACGAATGAACTTAGACACAAAGCGGAGGGGCTTTTGTAGACTAGCGAGTGAAACGATGAGAATAACACGTTTAACAGGTGCGTGTGTAATACAAACACTAAACACAATATTCACATGATACTGACACCTGAACACCAACAGTAATAAGCTTATGCCCGGTGGCTATTGCCATTTGTCAACAAACATCTCTCCCCCTACTAGTCTGGATTCTGTCATGGCGATGGCACTGTACCTCAACTTACCCGCATCGTCCACCAACTAGCAGAGCCCCTTGACAAAGGTAACTATACCCTAAGCTGCTACTACAACTTGTCGAAAGCTTTCAACCTTTGAGAGTTAGGCACAACGGCTTGCTCGCCAAAACTCAATACTTAGGCGTTATAGGCACAGCCTTGGCATGGCTGACAGCAAATCTTACTACCAGGCAGCAAAGGGTGAAAAGTAACGATACAATGTCATCCTGGGCAGTCGGACCGGTGGGAGTACCCCAGGGCTCTCGGACCATTATACTATTCCTTGTTTACACATACCATTTATGTGCCCAGTGACGGTCTGCGATTAGTTT
The DNA here is from genome assembly GCA_028565695.1 of Nicola tetela. Classification (NCBI taxonomy): domain Eukaryota; kingdom Metazoa; phylum Porifera; class Calcarea; order Clathrinida; family Clathrinidae; genus Nicola; species Nicola tetela. Next base: position 1,999 of record JAOWAW010116565.1, read on the forward strand.
GCCGTCGACACCACCTTGACGGAGACGGTGTCTACTCGAGAGCTCTGCTGTACGAACCTCCAAGCTGCCGTAACCACCACTGGCACATGGCTAACCGACTGGAGGCTGAAAGCCAATAACGAGAAAGCCGTCATCATGGAGACAACACGGTGAAGCCCACCGAGGCCTCAAGCCGACATCACCCTAAACAATAATATCCTGCGGACCGTAAGGTCCCACCGCCATCTAGGAGTTCGCATCTCTAGATCTGAGGACCAACGCTGGAACAGACATATAGGCACAGTACTGCAAAAAGCCATAAACGTCTTAAGAGTTCTTCGTCGCCTAAGATCCTTCCTGTCGCTAGCAGCACTATCAGCGTTTTACAAATCATATACTGGAGTATGCCGACATCGTTTGGACTGGACTAAGCCCTCAACAGCTATCAGACCGCTTAGAAAGATTTCAACGCCAACCTCATCCTGGGATTGCGTTGTATCAACCAACAAACCATAGTAGACTACTCTCCACCCTCAACTGACCCGCGCTTTCATTCAGGCGACAATTTCACCTTTCCTTCCTTGTACGTTCGATCAAAATAAAAACCGCTTCGTTACATCTCATTGATTGAGGACAACATTTGAAATTTTGAAGACATGCAGACGCCTTACAAGCTACACAGAGCAAGAACTTTCAAGACTCTCATACCACGCACTGCACTTTATCAAGTCTCCCCAATTTTCCTTTCTAAAACAATTAATTTTAAATTTTTTACTCGAGTTTGTATTGCTTGCCGTGCATTTGAACACATACATTCCCCAGAGGTTTGTAATTCTCGATATGAACCTCTGGAGAGGTTTGTAAATCCTTTACAAATCTCCCTCTGCTTCTGGACTTGAACTGACTTTCAACGAAGAAGAAGAATGACGAAGGAAAAAAAGCACAAATAAAGGAATCTAGCTAGGATTTGAACCCGGGACTGTTGGATTACGACCCATGCTCCTATCCAACCATGCCACGAGGGACTGCTTGCTGACAGAGGGTAATATGTGACTCTTAAGCGATTGTATGTGCATTGCTCAGCTGGCTGCTAGCCTTTTTTCCTCCCTTTCTATTTTCCCAACGAGAAAACCACAAAGAATTAACTTGGGGGCGGGAAAAGAAAATTTAAATAGATTACAAGCCTCAGCCTCGGATTGTAATCTATTAATAATGATGATCTACCTCAATCCATTAAGAACTTGCCATCAAGTGCACAATGCAAATTAGCTGCTCAGCAACACATACTCACTACTCGTACATCTCCTTCCTCTTCTACACCAATAACAGCGCAATGTGACACATACAGCATGCCGCACTTGTATGTCTAACTGGTTGTGCGTAACAGTTTATAGCCGTACTAATTTAATCATTTCCTTTTGCTCTCCTTCTACTCTTCCGTAGCCTATTTACATTCACCTCTCATGCTGTGCAAAGCCCAGCTTACTGTACAGACACCTTGCCCTGAACAATTCCCCTCCTTTTTTACTGTCGAGTTTCCCCTTTTCCTTTTTTCTTACGATTTGGTGCCCCCTCTCACTGGCCTCAGGCCATTCATAGAGCGTAATAAGGACTTGAGTTGAACTGATACACACCACATTATATTGATGATGCTAATACTTATGTCTGTACGAATGTATCGTCCTGCAGAAAGCCACATTCATACAAATAGACCTGCATGTAAGCACACCCACATTCAAGTATAATCGGCAGTTTAAAGGAAACTTCTAAGTTTTTTTTTGGTTTATGATTTGTTACTCTATAGGTGAAAGTTGTTATACTGGGTCAAGATCCATATCACGATGATGGCCAGGTAAGTCTAGCAATCATTTCAGAGTTTTATTGTAGCACCTGGTGTGGTATTTCAATATTTAACCGCTTTCATAGGTTGCCGCAGAATAAACCACGCCGTGGACTAAAGTTAAATGTTTTCACTATTTATTTTGCACAAACTCAGCCATGAGAAACATATTTCTGATTAAAAGTCTTACAGACTGCTGTGTTTTGTAATTTGTTGTCAGGCGCACGGTTTGTCATTTTCCGTGGAGCGGGGAGTAAAGCCACCGCCATCGTTGAAGAATATGTACAAGGAGCTGTCAACTGACATTCCTGGCTTTGAACCGCCTGAGCATGGCAATCTGGTGCATTGGGCTGAGCAGGGAGTCCTCTTGCTCAATGCCACCCTGACTGTAGAGTAAGCCATGCTGTTTATCTTCAACTTTGGTTATTTCCCCTTTCAGAATGTGTAGCTCTGTGAAAAAAAAAAACGATATCAACCAGGTTAGAGGTCAGGGCCTGCAAAAAATTTACAAAATTAAAAACCCTTTAGCACTTCAGCAACAGCCAGGCCAGTGATTAGTCATAGTAGTGCACAGTGCGTGGGAAGAGTTGGCTAGTCAAAAAAGTAATGTCTGTAGTAATTTTATTACACTGTAATCTTGTTTGTTAAGTGTTCAGTTTTGTTGTGGACTGTTGTGTTTCTTTGTGTAGAGCCCATAAGGCCAACTCCCACTCGAAGATTGGCTGGCAAACCTTCACTGATGTCGTCATTCGTGTGATCAGTGCCAATACCAGTGATACCATTTTCCTACTCATGGGAGGCTTTGCACACAAGAAAACGAAATTGATTGACGAAAAGCGGCATAAAATTGTCAAAATTGCCCACCCATCGCCGCTCTCGGTGATGAAGTTCAAAGGCTGTCGGTGTTTCTCAGCTGTCAACAAAGCCCTGGAGTCAGGCGAAAAAACTCCTATTGACTGGAAACTGCCAAAATAAGAAGCCGTCTTGTAAAGGGATTTTCTTATCATGGTATGTGCAGCGTTTTTTTTTTAGGTGTATGTAAACATTCTTGTGTACTAAAACCTGCCAGAGGAAGCTCCCATGTTGAAAAAGGAACTTTAAGAATTTCATCATCTTTTGTTATTGTGTTTTTGTGTTCATACAAATTGAAGGAACATATTGATATTTTAGTGCTGTTTATTTTTTCTTTCATAAATTCGTATTTTGTCATTCTCTTCTTTCCATCCGCTTACTCTGTCTTTCTCCTCCCTCTCTCTCACTCACTCTCACTTCCTTGCTGCCTGACATGCAGTGTCTCTTTACTACTCTGTCATGCGCAGTCATTCTCATTTCTATTGAAAGTAGAATTTCTGTCAAGTTTTTTTTTTAATGTTCGTATTTATAATTCTTTGACATTCAATAGACAAGGAGTAGAGTTTTGGCATGCCTTTTTATGCCAGGTCAATGATCAAAAGATTGACTCATGGCAAGATGTATATTCCGCTCATGCTTGAACAATGTGTGGGTGTCAGTTGCTCGGGTTTGTACCATTACAGAGTTACCTCTTATAAAACAACTTCATTGCCCTAGATGACAAGAAGAAGTTACATGAATGGACATACTATGACCAACCTTTGTCTTCCGCTGTATTCTCCGTTTTCACGCGAAATTAACCTTACTGCGAATTGGTCAAACGTCCATGCCCAAGCTGGTAGACACGTGTCTGCTAATACGAAGACGCTTGACTTATCACGACTCTGTTCAGTGTTTTCACGCAGATGACCTCGCAGAAATTAGTTGAGGATGCTGTGGGTTTGTCTACAACTACAATGAACCTCCACTTCTCAGTTAAATTGAGTTGTTACCGATAAATTCCAATAACCGCGCGGCAATGTATCATCAAAATTTGACTTGGCAGTAATCTACTGAAACGGTGGCCCAAGTTGCTCCTTATAGTCTATTGGACTATAGGTGATCTGAATGGCTTGTCAGATTTGTACAGAACCAGTTGTTCTTGCACCGCATTGACATAATCACATGGCATGCATGAGTCTGTATGGGCTTCTATATGTATGTACAGTATGTGCATTACATATACTTGTACTGGTATATTCTCATCAGGAGATAAAATCATGACGTAATCAATAGATAAAATCTGAACGTAACCTTAGACCCCAGTTCTCTTCCGATTATTCAACCCAAAGTATTGGTACATGAAATATTGTATGAAGTGAACCGGACTGGTGATTTGTATATGTACTATTACGTACATGCACTGTTGTCTACTACTGATTGGGATTTATTTACTGTTGGGTCATATATCAGGAGCAGATCTGTGGTATCTCCATCGCGGGATAGATAGTCTGGAACAGGCCTATACAGGCCCCAATGAATGATTAGGTGATTCTGTAATAGAATTATATTCAGGTTTTTGGATTGTAGGAGAATTTGCTTTAATTGGTTGATGCAGCACAATTAAATTGGTGTCCAGCCAAGGAGGGTATAAAACGATACGGTCAATTTCCACTCATCAGCTGAGACAGGATGCTTCATCCAAGTTACAGATGTGTGATCGCTAGACATAAAACAATTACGTCGGTCGTAAATACAGCAGTCTTTACATTATCGAGGAAGGTAGAGGAAGTTTGCCAACATTTCGTTTCGTAATCGGAGACGGCGGTAAGCTCCTTCGTACTCTCCGTGTGCACAAATGTTGAAGTGATGGTCGAAACAAGTCAACGGGCTTGCCAACTTAATTGAAATCAGAGAAAAAGGTAAGGCAGGTAACATCTGGCTAGCAGTTTTGTCTCAGGGGCCGACTTTCCACTTGCCAATCCAGGTTTGTAAAAGGCTCGACACTCTGGTGGTATGATCGCAATTCTTGACACGACAGACATGAAGGGCTGTGTAACTATCGCTCTTTGCTTTGTCAAGGTTTACACGGCTGCCAAGCAACAACTGACGAAAGCATCGTGGTCTCCCAGCAGTACTGCGATCCTCTCATGAGTGGCGTCCGCTTTGTCGGACACATATTGACATTTGCACCAGCTAAGACGAGCCTCTTGACCTCTTGCCTCTTGTACATGTTTATCAGTACATATACACAGAAGGATTATGAACTACTTGGTGTATGAATATCGGTATGTTGTATATCTGTACATATGATTCACAGGGATTATTCACCATTACGACACCATCCCAACTCGACAGCCATAAGAAAGAAGTCCTGACACTGGACCAGAGGAAAGGGAAAATTTGGCTAGTGTAACTGCGGATCAAACTCACAGCCTTTCGTATTGCGCACTCGTACGAATGCTCTAGCCACAGAGCTATCACGTCACAGCCACGATTTCATCCTCCAGTACCAATGCCCAATGCTGAATTGCCGGGTGACTGCAATGCCACAGTCTACCAGTCCGGCAACTGCCGATCGCGACAGCATGCAGTGTAGGGATTGCAATTATCTGTATATAAACCCTAACCCTTACCCTGACAATATCCTTTGGTGAATTTTGGTGTGTTGTCTATTAGTACATAAACACGGGGGTTAATTAAGTTGTTAGCTACTTGATGAATGCTAGACAACCAGTACAGAATGCCAGATCAAAGGCGAACGCCCTGCCCAAATGGAAATGTAAAGTTCTCAACCTCGCCGATTTCCTACCGTCTGAAGATAAGCGCTAAACTACTTTAATGCATTTATGATAAGAAGCAAGAGAAATCGTTCTGTTGTGTCAAGTACTTCAACCGTACTAACAGACAGTGTGGAAAACTCCGTTGCCATGATATTATTCATGAAGATATATAATCAGGAAATGTGCCGGCCGGCACATGCACAGAAGCGAGAATCACGCTTTCGTGATAACTTCTGGGCTGATTGATTAAGTTGAGTGATCGTCATTGAGTTTGTTTCGGCTAAGCGCTTGGTCATGCAGGCCCTGGGCTTGTGGCAAAGAAGATTGAGCTGGCGGATTGGCCAAACAGGATAGTTATAGAATCGTGACGAATTCAGTCTGTCATTTGGAATTGATGGTACTTTTGAGGGTGCACTGTGTGTCTTAGTAGGCCTGCGAAACAGTGAGAAAATGACCGTTGATCTCTGGGCAAGGCCAAAAGAAAGGCGTTCTTGGAAATCTATCCTTTTACCCGAAATTAGATCACGGGAAGAACGTTCTACAGCGAAGTGCAACACCGACAAGAAGTCGCAAGGGCTTCAGCCAGAGAACACGTTCCTAACGCTTCTACAGGAGTTACGGTCCGCTTTCGTCGTAGCAACCAGAACAGTGCCCCCCCCCCCCTCCCCCGATAACTGATGAGTGAAAAAGGGACACCATTACAATAATAATATTTTTATTATAACTTGCCCAGCCTTAACTTGCTCATGTTCGACTTACATGTACATGTATATGTCATATGTACTCCGACCATGATCATCTGAGCCTTACACGGCAATAACAAGTTGTACGGAATCCAGAGCTGGCACGGTTACTTCCCAGCGAAACTTGGCACATCGCTGCAGAGTGATCCCGGCTGCTTAATGCTTGTGTGGGAAGGGTCGTGGCTATGCCTGATAGTACAATGTCACGGCAAATGGTGCACATGAGGGCTGGTGAGGGAGGGGTCAGGCTAATAAATAACTGCCGACGATGCCAAGTAAAAGGATCTACAGTAGTCTACAGCACGGTCAGCGGGGTATGACAGATGGTAGCCTGCTGTCGTGGTAGGTTACAACTTACATACTAGTACCCCGCTGATAGTCACGAACTCAGGCCTACTGTCACATGCGCCGGCCCACGCCCTCGCGCCTCGCGCCTCGTAATCCAGCCTGTCCATCACCTGCCAACCATCATACCGTAGTACCCTGCTGACCGTGAACCCGTGACAGAAACGGCTGTTAGCACCGTTAGGCGCTGTGCACGTGCGCAGATCTAGAATGTGTTTACAACACTACGAAGGCTGTCCCCAGTAACTCGTCACTCAATTACTCTACTGGATCTTCACCCTCTGTTGTGTTGTCTTCTGCTACAAGGCCCCCTAGGTAGCGCTAGGGGAGGACTTGCCTACTCTTTTAATTCACACACAAGTTTCTCCCGATCTCCGAGGCCTATGCGGTCCATTTCGAGTTCATGTGGCGATTTATCGAAAAGTAGCTCGCCTGTCGCCGGCCTTACGGGAAATGGGTATATAAAGCGGCTGTTGCCTTTTTGGTTGCCTTAGTGTGCCACGGCCGTGTCTGACAAACGAACGAACAGACACGCGTCCTCGAGACTCGACACGTAGTTTATGCTGTCTGTTCCTCGGTGACATGTTCAAATTTGGTAATGTTTGGCCTGGAGTACTCACCCTGGTAATGGCAATGTGTTCTCGTGTTGTTTTGACCATCGCGTTTTATTAAAGGGCGGAGAGAAAGCTAAGCCATGGACGTCATATAGATCCTACCCGCAGACACTTCCATCATGCCGATAGGGCGTAATATTATAAAGAAGATTATCACCGAAATACTAGACCTATGGCTGTAGAAAAAGTAAAAGTATCTACATGTAGGGATCTACTATAGACTATCAAAGACAGAAGGATGGAGATTGGGGCTGCAGAATGAAGAAGAAGAAGAAGAAGAAGAAGAAGAAGAAGAAGAAGAAGAAGAAGAAGAAGGAGAGGAGGAGGAGGAGGAGGAGGAGGAGGAGGAGGAGGAGGAGGAGGAGGAGGAGGAGGAGAATGTATCGAGTTATTTCGGCCGATGTTGGGCTGCATAGTTCTTCATCCACTCCACTGGCATACCAGGCAAAGGCTTTAGTTTAAAATGCGTCTGCAGAACATACTCAGCCGATCTCAGCGCGCCTTCTACCCAGCCTTGATCGTTCTTGCTGTACGCCTCTCCAACAATGAACACGTCTTGTGTTGGATCGAGCCGAGCAATCATATCAATGAGATCGGTGGCGTTGGCTCCTGCTCGCCATCGATGCCACGAGACCGGCCATACTTGAGTTGCAGCTGTGTACGGCTGCGGGATGTCAGAAAGTGCAACATTGTGCCACAGCGCCAGCTGCTTCATTGCTATCTGCACCATCTCGTTGCTAACAACACGTCCTCCCTGAGGCACGATGGGCTCGGATTTGTTTACAAACGGGTTGAAATTACCTTTGAAAGGCACTTGGTCCGTGTTGTTGGCGCTCAAGTATTTCCACAAGTAAGTGTTGTCCTCGGTGGCATACGATGCCAAAAGGAGAGCGTTTTGGTTTCGACCTACACGTGAGGCTCCAACTGACCGGCTGTTGTTGAAGTCTTCTTCGGAGCCAAGGTAATAGAGGTGTTCAAGGTCTAGAGTTGTTGCTGTGCTGCCCAAACGATACGATAAGTCTCGCCACCAAGGACGATCGAAGCCGAGAAAGAGTTTGCTCGCTGTCAGCCAGCACACCTGGGTCCATGGTTTCTTTTGCAGTAATGGCTGCCAGTTGATATGTTCTAAAGCATTTTGGGTGACAGCTAAAATTACGTTCCTGGAGCAAACAATTTTCTCCGTTACTCCTTGTTGCGGAGGTACTAGCTCGATAACAAGGCCGTATCTCATTGGGTCGCATTGGACGACTGTCCTAACCTGATGACCCACGTCCACCGTGCCACCCATATCGCGGAAACGTCTTTCAAGCTCCCAAACAAGCGCTTCCATTCCTTCTTCAGGGGCACGATAAGTAAATTTTTCCTCTACATAGTCTTTGAAAAGGGTTGCATAGGTGGCTGCGCCTTGGTCGCTCTTCACCTGCCGGGAGAAAATTATTAACGACCATTGTTATATTAGGCGGAGTTTCATCTGAAAGCTTAAGAACATTGTAAAAAAGAATCGTTCAAGGAATAAATCTATTTAAATTTGCTATGAAATATGGTATGTTCAAGGCTCAGTGGTCAGTCTATGAAAAATAGCACGTTTCCGGCTGTTCTAAATCTGTCAGGGAGACCTTTCAAAACACTGAAGTTTGGGAATGAAAAATTTAACGATTTTGCAACAGCAGTGGCTCTTCGAGGAAAAAGGTGCAACCGCGACTTAGTGTACAACAAATTGAAAAAAAACCGACGTGCTCTATGATCTTGACATGCGCTCCAGACTGAGCTTTTAGTGGGCAGCAATGTAACTCCAAATACCATTACGGTCGATTGCACCTTATTCGTTCGTCACTAACACCGGGAAGTTGCAATAACAAACAAGTCTGCAGATGAAAGTCTGCTTTTGCAATTTCCATGGCTGGCAGCTACTAACCTTCCCGCTGTAGCCGTGGGCGTCGGCTATTAGGTGAGTCGCCTCCTCACTGGCGTTCGCCACTCGCAACAGCTCAGCTACGCTCATGTCGAACAGACTTCGGTTGAAGACAGTCCGCGCTTTCCATGGGTCAAAATTTCTGTCGTCGTAGTCGGGGAGCAGTTGGCGGAAGAAGTGATCTCTTAGAGATGGCGGATCTTTGTAGACAGCAACCTCCTCTTGGGTAAGATGGTACACCTACGTGTACATAATAATCATGATAATTTGCATACGAATTGCACATATTCTTATAGGCACAGCTGAACAGTGAAATCACCAAAATTGCAACGGCAGCATTATTCACAGTACTAGAGCGTGGCCATAGTGAAAATTTCCACGGTCATGGTCAAATAAGCAGATTTAGCGGAGCAAACAAACTGTGGCTATAGTTGCCATGTATTAAATGGCTATGAGTGTAATCAACTCTTTGTGTAGATATAGATTACATCGCAATTGTTCACTCTCGGCATGCGCATGCGCAGATCGTGTTCAATTATTCATAACTACCAGGTCTTGTTCGACTATAGGTATACCGGGAAGCATTGCTGAAAAGCCGTGCTCAATAATATTTTTAACCGGAAATTCTCTAATACTGGTCAGCGAGGATAAAAAAAGATTAACATTATACTAACTTCCCATGTATTGACGAAGTCCCCTACATGTATCAGTCTAAGATGCGGATCTATGACGAATATCAGCTAAATAATGTACTGATAATAGCAACGGAATTGTTTTTACTCTTAGATGAACGAGGGGTGTTACCTGTGAGACGAAACTGGCGTTCTTCAGGTCTTGCAGACGAAAGCGTACATTGCGCAACATTAGCAGCACGTTCGGGTCGCTCATGTTTCCGTAGAATTCACGTGATGGCAGCTTGAAAGTCTCGTCCACCAGCCAGGCGTTGAGAAAGTTCTTTGGGTCGGCGACGTAGTGCATTCCACCGAGGTCGGCTGGAAGATGAGGCATCCCAGGCATCTTGATCGAGTACAAGCGACCTCCAATGCGCTCTGACGACTCGAGCACAGCAACGCTAGTCTCTGGCAATGCGCCTTTGATTCTCCATGCAGAGTAAAGGCCCGAGGCACCACCGCCGACAACTGCGACGTCCCGCACACCGCTGGGGCACTGTTGAGCGCAAACGTATTCGCGCAACGCGTCCCACGACGTCGCAGCCGCCGGCCGCGCCTCCCACGACAGAACGACGGCAAGACACAGAAGTAAAGCCGAAGAAGTCATTTCAGTGTACCTTAATTATTCTAAGGGCAGAGCTCAAGTCGTTTTCGTCGACAGCGGTATTGATTTTCATGTGTTTGAAGAGCAACGCTCTTGTTTCAGTGCGAGCGTTAATGTCGATCGCAAGTTTTTGCCTTGTCCAGACTTGGCAACCGAAAAGTTGCGCTAGTTCATGTAAGAACTTGCCCGATCACGTGCGCGCAGACCTCGCAGCACGCCGCAGGGAGGCAGGGAATATGTCGCTGGAGCTGTCAAACAACTTGGTTCTGAGACTGTTTTTTATCGTGGCTAGCTAGTTTGCGTCCAGTCGAGGGCCGGGCGCATGTACAACCACAACACAAGCCGCACAAGACAATCTCTCTGTGGCATGGCATGCACTTGCTAAAAATGTCCCTGGCGTAGGTCTACATGTAGACCATAGAGGAAAATTAAAGCGAGCCACCGGTGGCGTGTGTGCGTGCGTGCCTGTGCGTGTCAATTCGAAAAGTAAGGTGTAAGCAACAGAGCACATCTCACAAGAAAATTAAAAAGACAAGAAGCAAATTGAAAATCACAAACGGCAGTAATTGGCCCGTTCATCAGTCGATGCACTGCCAGTCTGTACAGAAGCCGATGGAGAGAGAGAGAGAGAGAGAGAGAGAGAGAGAGAGAGAGAGA
>JAOWAW010116576.1:0-12976 GCA_028565695.1 Nicola tetela
TTTCCTGCACTTGGTGGAAATACTTCATCCCAGTCTTGTCTTCCAAGTTTAGTGAATACTGCCCATCTGTGAATGAGGGGAAAAACTTCTTGTCATCACTGCAAAGCTTCTCCAACGGTGTTGACCGAGCAGTGTAGGGACACCACTTCTCTTAGTGTTAGCGTTGACAATTCCATCAGGAGAGCCACCAAGAAGACCGGATTCAGACAGCCACAAACCAGATGACTGAACATCAATGCTACGTGATTCGCAGTATTCAGCTATGGCAGTAGCCTCGTGCATTAACCCCCACTGCACAGAACGGACACCAGATAGATCGCACTTCCCCTGAAGAGTGGACAGCAGTAATTTAGTTGGCTGTCACCAATTTGAAGTGCACACTTGTAGAACTGCACCAAAGTTTGATGCAGTAATTCTTCCCTTGCAAAATAGGGATCACTTGAGGTTTTTGTTCTGCCCTCTTTTTGCCCTCTCAACAGCTGCTATTTTGTTTGCAGTGACAACGATGTTGCTGCAAATGCAGGTAATCTTATCCTCAGCCTTCAGGAATTCTTCACTTGTCATAATTTCTTCAATCGTCCTAACCACAAGTTTGTCACCGAGAAATTCCGGTTCAGGGCTGAGGAGCCCATGGAAACTCTTCCACCTGTCAAGTTGTTCATGGAACCAGTGCTGGTCTTCTTCATCTGCTGAACGCTGTACAGTGCAGAACTTCTTGGTCTTTGGAAATATGTCACCGATCATTCTATGTGATGTAATCAGACAAAATTAGGAGCTGCAGACGTACTGACACACATGCACGCACACACGCAAATATTTAAGTACATGCATTCATAGTACTGCTTCTTTCACTTCAGCAAATTAACAGAGTCTTTTAAAAAGTCTGTACAGTCAATGCATAAGTTGGTGCTAGCATAACAGACTGAAGTGGAAAGCATTTGGAGCACCTGGCATGCATGAAGTACTGTGTGATATTAAAGACAACATGGAGAAACCTACTGCGAATGGGAAACTATTCCCACATCAGCTGTGGCAGCTGATGCTTGCTCTATATTTAGCTGTAGCAGTTAAAACTAATGCTGCTCTATTTTTAGCTGTGGCAGTTAAAACTAATGCTTGTTCTATTTTCGCTTTCCTACAATCATACGCCGCATGTACTGTAATGAAAAATGAAGTTTGTATTTTTAACTCAGAAGCAAGAGGAGCACAGGGGCTTACTTCGTCTCCGCCTTGGTCTTCTGTTTCAACCAAGAGCACTCGACGTCAGTACTGCTGACGTTTTTGGAAGCGTGGATTAGGACAGCTGCCATATGATGACACCTGTACTGCCCTCTTGGATGAGTACATGTTGCCGACACGATGGACCCATCAGATCCTAGATCAATCTGTTGACGGCAGCGGAGCAAGAGATGTAAAATTTGCACTTGTAGTACTACCGTCTGTGTGACCACAACTACACATGAAAGGCCCAGAGAAAAATATGCCTTACCTGAACATCGCAAGTTCTATTCTTCATACTCCCGCCAACTTTTCCGGATATGTGACCAGCCGCACTGTGAAACAGAAAGGACTCCACTCGATGCGAATTATACGAATTCTCACCGCGCCTTATCTGCTTCGATTCCCCCCTCAAAAAAAAACAGCAATACTTCAAAGTGGAACAAAAGACATCCTCCTTGCAGACTGTGACACAACTAAGCTGATGTCTAAGAAGACACAAAGAGCCAAGTCTGTAAACCTTGTCGAAATATTCAAATATTCAGTACTGTTGCATAGGTTTTGATTGAGTTGCCCATGGCAACTTCTTGGAAATGAACCAGAGTTCCTTTGTTTAGAACCACTCTTTGGTTGCTACGCTCGTGTGACGTCACACTTTCAAGCCCTATAGGTTGTTTTTTTTTTGCAATTGACAATGAACTTTTATGCTGTTTGCCAACTAGCTTATTACCACGTACCTGCAAATTCTGGAGTATGAAAAGAACAAGAAGTTGGTTCAGCTGGCGTGGTGAGTTTCTACCTGCAGTCGTGTAAGGATACTCGATGCTGGGATGTTCCCATTGTGAAGTCTTTATAATTGTGGTGGTGTGCTGTCTAAGGGTCTTGATTATGATGATATTTTGGCTATGAAATAGATATCTCATGTTTAGTTTACTGATGTGCAGTCTTGACATATTTAGTCTTCCTTTCTCAACTTCTTCAGTTGCTTGGAAAGATCATGTTGAGAAGTGTTGAGCCATGTCCGCTTGTTTTTGTTTTTTGCAGGAATTACATGAATGACAGTCTACGTTCCAATGTGTTTGTGCGCTACTCCCCTGAGACAATTGCATGCGCATGCATTCATATAGCTGCGAGGAAACTGAAGGTTTGTGGTCTTCTGTTGATAAGTTTGTAGAGTTGCAGCATAATAGATGTGGCTTATTCATACTTGTTCTCTTCTGTTGTCCAGGATCAAGTGCCTTTGCCTACAAATCCACCATGGTACTGGCTATTTGATGTGTCACTTGATGACATGGAGGTCAGTTGGTATTTTGGTGAGCTGATATGCTTTTTCTTTTGTTTCATCTGCTACTGTGCTTCTCTGCTTGTCCAGATGGTGAGCTATACTATTCTGTCACTCTATGAACGGAAGAAACGATCTCCAGCAGAAATTGAGCAGTGCCTTACAAAAGCAAATGAAGCACGGAAGGTAAGTGTTCTTCCATGTCCATGTCTGGGGAAAGATACTGCTGGGTGAGCTGTGTCTGTGTGGTAATGCAAAGCATGTTTTGTCAATGGCGGCCTCTGTGAGTTTGATATGACTCTTATTTGCTGTCTGGTGCTGGTTTTTCCCTGAAGGCAAAGAAAGGCGAGGAAGATGGTATTTCAAATGCAAACTCTCCTGCAGTTGGTTCATCTTCTCCTCGATCAGGTATCTGAATTTTGCCTTACAATTGCACTGACAAAGCAGGTTAGCACTTGAAGAGATGTGCCTATAGCATGCCATACATGTGTACCTTGGCGGTATTCTACTTTGGACCACCATCTCAGGAGATTTCATGTGTCTAATGCATTGATCATCTGCTCTAATGTCTAAGATCAGTACTTCTGCATGCAAGAGCTTATGCTCAACCAATAAGAGGACTGTAGCCAGGCCAATGGTTTTGTTTGTTTTCATGTACCGGTACACCATTCACAGACTGTAACTCTTGAATTATCAACAGGGAAACATCTGGGAGGTAAAGGGCAAATAGCAATTTAGGCAGCATTTAATGTATGCAGTAAGCATTCGGTGTAACTTTAATGTAGTGGCATAGTTCTGGTGCTAAAATAAAAGGCAGTCAAAATTTTCAAGAATTACAGTAATTTGTTGATCAGACAGAGGGTTTACTGGCAGGATTCGACTGTACACACTTAATTTTTAGGATTGTAATAAACAATGGTGTGACCTTTTGTAGTATTAATCATGATTTCCCGTTGTGTGTGTGTGTTTTGGCAGACTCACCTCAGACTGTGGCCTCAACAACTGCAAGTGAAAAGCCTACTGCTCATGAAAATGATGCAGAAAGGTATGTCTTTGCTCTGGGTCTGTTTGTTTCTACTTTTATCAAAAATGGTGGGAGGTTTTAGTTGTTTATACACAAACCCACCTTGCTGTAGTTTCTATGCTGTTGTTTACACACAAACCCACCTTGCTGTAGTTTCTATGCTGTACTCTTGGGATATTATTTGTGTATATTTAGTAGTACTGGCAGGCTGCAAGTTTAAATACCCCCTTTTTGTCTTTTGCAGTCTTGACCAAAGTGGTCGTACAGAAAGCAGTCCAGTCAATTCACCACAACCATCATCCAGTGATGCTGCGAAGCATGTCGAGAATGGAAGACATTATGCTCCCAGTCCCAGTGGAAGTGCATCGGTTTCACCTGTCAGTAATACACAAAGCAGTCGAAGTCCAGCAAATCACCATGGTCACAGTAGAAGTCGGAGCCGAAGCCTCAGTCGTAGTCGGAGTCGCAGCCCAAGCAGAAGTAGTCGCAGTAGAAGCAGAAGCAGTAGTGTTGAGCATGATTACCGCCGTCGATATCGCTCTCCACACAGAAGGGAGCGAGTTTATAGTCCATACAGAAGCCCTGTACGGCGAAGAGATCGTCGTGATCGTTATCATCGAGACTGGGTTGATCGAGATCGGGACAGAAGACATCAGCCATCACGGCGATATGTTGATGACCGTGATCGTCGTCATAGACGTCGTTGACATTCTGCTGGCTTCATCTCTTGCTGTGTGCTGCTTTTCTGTATATAGACCATAATCAATGCAAAACTTGTCTGCTTTTTTCTTGGGTTGGGTTTCATACTCCTTTTCACAACTCTTGCTCTTCTCTTCTCAAATCACCCAGTGCTGTTTAACACAACAACCATATTGAACTGTAAAATTGTAAATATTCACAAAAACCATATTTATAATTCTATGAACTGTCCGACAACAAAATCAATGGAAAAAATCAATATTCGCTAAAGTGCTTTCTAGTGGTAGTCTTTTTAACAGTGTTTGGTTGGGACTAAGGCAAAGTATCAAGACTTGACAGTGACTGGTAGATAATGGATCTAATTATTTTGTCTGAATGTTTCATTGTAAAAATTGAAACACAGTAACTAGATTGGGTAGGTATACATGTATTCAGTGCATACATGCTTTGATTTCCCTTTTGCAATTGGAAGGCTTTTTGATACCATTGGTGAACAAAGAACTTGGTATAATGAGTGAGAGTCGTCAACTCTTGGGTGCACAAGTCTGCAAAACAAAGTTGGTTTCAATATCCGACAGTTTTCTCAAGGATTGGAGGGTCTGATTAATTTTCCCACTTCCTGAGCCCTGGCTTGTATTCAGGACCTACCCAGGACAGGGTGCACCAGCTGCATATTTTTTTTACTGCTGACTGATTTCAGCTGTTTGTTATGCCTGAAGGAACCAGACAGTGTTGCACAAGTACTCCTTGAATGCATGCAGTGCTGCTGTTTAGCTTACCTGCAATACCTAGTCAGCCTCTTCTTCGAGTTTCTTCTATATTACCCTTAATGTTGGCAGTGTCTGCCAATGAGAGGGACACTGCCAGGAAATACAAAAAAAAAGGTCTCAGAAAGTTTTAGAGAATAAAAGAAAATTGTGAATGCTTTATGGCTTTGGAACAGTTGGTAGTTAGTCAAGCTAAAACAAATATTACAGTGTGTATGTACATGTAGAAGGGGTTTCAGTCATGAGTATTCGTGACAAACACAAACTAGTGTGCCCAGGGACAGCTGGAACAGTGACACAGAGGAGTGAGTATATGAGTGCTAAGCACTTTTTTTGAAGGATGACAAGCTTTTAAGTTTGCAAATCTCTCTGGGAAGAGTGTTGAATAAAGTAGAACTGAGAAAGAGCCTCAGCAATAGGTAGTTTACATGTGTTTGCAATTGTAGAGACTCTTGCTTTTACACTGTGATTGCCCTGGGCCATAGGAGTGCCGCTGGAGAGTGGCTTACTTTTTACATGTTAAAATACAGGCAAGCCCTGGACCCCCTCAAAATGAGCATGCCCTTATTTGGGGGCAAATGCAGAAATTCAGTTATGAATGCTCCTTATAGCTAAGCCCTGCCCAGCCAAGAACTGAAATTACAGCATGTAATTTTTTTTCTTTTAATCACTCACTGGTTAGGTCAAGTGGTGCCATGGAAGTCCTCCCAGACAAGCTCCTACCATTGCGGTGGGAGGCGCAGGGATTTGTATGAACAACCATGACCTATCTCACCCAAGCAGCCAGGCTTCACCCTGCAGCTACAGCAATGCCAAGTTTGGCAGAAGGGGAATAACTGCTGCATAACTCCTTAGAGTGTTCAGGGTGATTTTTATTCTTTTCTTTTTTTTTTTTATTTGAGAGGGAGGAAACCGGAGAACCCAGAGGAAACCCTCAAATGCAGGCAATGAAGAAACTGCAAACCTTTCTGACATGTGTGGCCCATGGTGGATTAATTTGAACCCAGTACCCACAAAGGTCAGAATCAGACACTTAAACACATCTGCCAACCCAAGATCCCCCAGACATTTCTGGTACATAGTTAAACCAGAGCAACCATAATAGTCTACCTCCTGTTGTTAACTCATGAATCACAATTCAGATTGTTTCTTAGTATTCTAGTAGATCTATTACTGTTGAAAGCTCCACCAATCAGCCTCAAGTTGCTTTGTAAATGAAGTTACTTGTGTAAGCACTCACAGTTCTCTGTTCCCCTACCACTACAGGACTTGCCACAGATGGTATGGTGCAGACTACAGACTGGTACATGAACACAAAAACATCATGCTAGAAAAGGCCTTCAAATTTAAAGCAGTTGGTTAAAACTTCATCATGCAAATGACTTATAGCTGCTGTTTTCTTCGTGTTTTGGTGCATTGTACAGAGGGCTCAGTTAACCGATTTTCAGAAAGATTAGAGGAGATCCTCAACCCCAAATGGCTGTCTAATTTAAAAAAGTGTCCTTTTTCTTAATTTTACTGCATTGCCATCCTTTGGTTATTCTATTGAGCTGAAATTTGGCAGGTACCTTCCAGAGACTCCGAATCACAAGATAGTATACACCAGATTAATTTTTAAGTTATGGTCCGTTTTGTCCATTTTACAAGATAGTATAGACCAGATTTTTTTAAATTTTTAAGTTATGGTCCATTTTGTCCATTTTTCCAGGTTAAACAGTTCTTTTTGGCTTCAATGCCATGAAAAGGGTATTTAATGAAGCTAAGTAGCTATTTGGGGTTGATGATCTCCTGGATCGAGTCCAATCTTTCTGAAGATTGATAACTGAGCCTTCTATATACAATGCCCTTGAAGACCAAAACATGAAGAAAATGGTAGGGCATTGCATTTGCATGATGAAGTTCCAACCAATTGGCAAATCTGGAAGGAGAGTAGCTTTGAGGGAGCATGCAAAAACACGCTGTGAAACCTGAGGATTTCCCTTAAAGAATATACTAATATGCACTAAAGAAAATAGAGAGAAAAAAAAGAAGAAAGACATATGTATTCCTGTAATAAACAAAATATACATGTACATACATCAGCCTTGGTTGAGTTATTTTGGTTGCTTTAAAACAGGTTGTATACAAGCATAAGCAAGCTTGCCAATACACTAGACCTCACCATGATCTGTGACCCTGTTACATGTGATCTTGTAGGTAGTAGACTAGATACTGTTACCATTACAGTGTCTTTTGGGGGGGCTATGTACGAGCTCACCGATCCTGTCTACTCATATGTATATTGCTGTCAATCTTCAGCAGTGAAATACATCTCTTTCATGGTTGAATCCAAGCCATGGTAGGCAGCAGTCTTATTCTCTTTCTTGTTTATGTGTACATTCACATACAGTATTACCGTTCCCTTCTGGTTGTCCCTAGCTCTTTCAGTATTGAAATTTATCATCACATTCCACCTGTCAACTCAGTTACGTTATATGCAATCAGTTCCTGTGACATGCCATGCTGGGATAAAACTATTGGAAGAACATCTCACACACTCCAGCTAGTTACTTTTTTCTCCAATGGATGTTCCAACCTGTACTGCGCAGGTCTTTGTCGTATAAACAACACAGGCATTGACTGAAATGTTCAATATGGGCACTGAGACCACATCAAGCGGTTTAGGCATGTGTTTGATGTGCATACATCCATACACCAGACTAGAGACAGACTTTATAATAAACAGTTGCGTTCTTGTTCATTAGCTGACGAAAACCTGTGCAGTAGAGGTTAACATTGAAATGTAAAAAAGAATTTTAGCTGCAGTGTCTGGAATGTTCTTCCAATAGTTTTGCAATCTGTTTCACTCTGTTCATTTCTATCAATTAGTATATTCCAGTTCACTCTAGTAATTTCACTGTGTTGTTTCTTGACTCTGAGGAACATGTAAGCTACTTGCATTGACAACAAATGCTGTCCTTGCGCATTCTGATAATAGACTAGTTGAAGGCTACTATATAGCTACACAGTAGAATACTGAGCAGTGAACACCACATAGCATGCCAATAACTCTTCTCCCCATTACAGAATGCCATTTCCAACAGGTGCATCATGCTTTGCATGTATCGCCTACACACTTATCATCCATTGCAACATGCATATGACCAGGCTGCTCCCAGCAGATTTACGAAAACAACAGTTCACTTCTGTGCCGCTCTTCCCAGCACACTTTCATGACCATCAGGAGTCACAAGAAATGCTTTCCCTCTCCACATTGCAGAGGATAAACCTTGAGTTTTTTTCACCGATGAAATCAAGGTCTACTAAAACATTCGAAAGAGAATGAAGAAAGACACAAAGAAAAAAAAACAGAGTAAGCATGACATGGTAAAAGATTCACTGGCCAGCAGTTGAATAAGGATTCGGGATGAAGGAGCCAACAGCCGTAGGGAAAGCTGATTGAGCCACTCCTGGTTGGAAGGCAGGCATAGATGGGACAACAGGAATGTTTTGCACAGGGAGGACATTGGGATTGGTGTGAACAGGAGCTTCACTGCCCGCATTGGGTCCTCCTCTTGAAGCAGCCAAAGAAAAGGCCAACTTCAATGTGAAGATCTGCCCATCTGTGCACATGAAAAATTAGCCATTGTTACAAAATGATCACAAGCTTCAAACCCACCACCCTTTCTTAACTTTGGAGAGACTGTAATGGAGCACTTCTACACACTGGATGGCGTCAGTTGGCACTAACAATTCCTGGCAAAAAATGTCAGATTTTTACTGCTCAATTGAGTGTTCACAACTGCATGACTTAGATCTTGCTACATCCTGTCACTGCAGATTCAAGTGTAATGTGCACATCCTGTCATTGCAGATTCAAGTGCAATGTGCACTTTTTGCTAGATAAGAGGTACTGTAGACAGAATGGGAAATTTAGTACTGTAGTCTTCCGTGTACATGTATAAGCTTATGTTATGCCTACAGTCATAGTTGTCCCATGGATAAGTTCAACTGTGTATAGGCCCACCGAACTGCATGTGGTGCCTGGGAGGAATAGTGTCAGGAGATGGTAATTTGCTCCTTCCAGAAATGTGGGTTGTTAATGGCATTGGACAGTATGCCATGGCCACATGTTCATGCATGTGGAGATATGGGTACCAGAACGTTTGCCTTGCCACAACAATACGCATGCAACTATGCATGGTTTCACAGTTGCCATGTCAAAAAGGTTTGCTTATATAGGTTTAATTTCAAATGCACACATACAGGAAGTAGAGACTTGAAAATTTCCAATGATGCTTAGTTTGTCGAAATCAGCCAAGGTGTTTTCAGTTATGGTCTTGCTTTGTCTAAGGATACAAGGTGACGGCAAAGGGATCCAAGGCTACGGGCAACAGTTTCTCTCTCAGAAAACAGTGCCAAAGATGAGGTCTTTTTGCAGATATTGTCAATTATGTATAGGTTGGTGTAACTTTAATTTTGGTGCTTCTGGTAGAGAACTTTTAACCTAAATTAAGGGTGGTTCTACCCCTTGAATGCACTGTTGCAACCATTTTTGAGTTATTTCCAAAAAGCACTTTCCCCAAACCATCTGTAACAGGTGGAAGTGTCAAAAGTTAAAAATATTGCCTGGCTGTCAGTTTTCTTGTATGTCCAATGAAGCCACAATATGTCTGCACAAAGCCCTTTGCAGCCTTCAATCTTTGGCACCCCCTGGATTTTGAGTTCTTATTGAGCTGAATCAGCTTAAACCTGTTTATGGTAGTGATCTAGCCAGGGAACTTGTGAAGTCAGAGTACTTGCCTTCTGGATAGGGCTTTTGGCTGGGCAGAAGCAGGGGATTTTTCAATGTGAGGGCTGCGTCAAAACAGTGTATTTTTGTATCCTCCGGCTGTGTGGCAGGATATTTGAAACACTGTTTTCTCGAAACGGACTTTCATCAACTTCAACCCATAGTTCAGCCATTTCTTACCCTATCAATTTCAAATTTTCTACAGAGGCTCTCTGACCATTGAACTCAAAAACGGTACCAAAAAAAGTTGTTTTTCCGCCTCCTTCCTAAGTTATAGCCAGGACGTGCAGTCAAGGTAGGGTAAAAATGATGAAATTCTCAAAGTAGCTGATTCTACAAGTTTGACTCGGAAATTTGGAAAACTGTAGTACCGTATTGTTAACCCCCTTAGACAGAAGCCACAGTAAAAAAATTAGGCTGATATTTTACACATAAAAGACACAGTAACAAGTTTAAGTTTTCATGCACCATTTTTCTTTTGTCCATGTCTCGGTCACAATTGACGTTATCACAATGCAGGCTTCAGCTTTCACATTTTCCAGCCAAGGTCTTTCTACCAGTATCCAATATTACAACCATTTCCATGTGGTTGCTGAAATCAACCGAGATGTAGAACCACCCTTACAGTAAACGAAATTTCATGTAGTCTTACAACAAAGTGAGGAGGGTGTCTTTGTATTGAACTCTTACTGGTACTCTAAACACAAAATTTTGGCAGCTATTTAATTTCAGCTATATTCGGCACCCCCTTCAAATGACTAAATTTAATCTGTGCTGGGAATTTGTCACTTCCACAATCTTCACACAGGTACCAGTGCATGCGACTACATGACATACTTAATGACGCAGTACACACCATTTTTGCAGATGCTTTCCACAACTTTGCCGCCTCTTTTAAATAGTTTCGTTGCCTTCAACTTCAACTTCCAACATATTAACCTCACACCCATGCCAAAAATAATGTGTTCCCAAAATGCTTAAAAACCGTTTTTGCTGAACTTTGTACACTGAAATTTTGTGCATTCACAGTACACAGAAGGCCACTGGTTCAACTTACCAAAATTGACATGAAACAACGTAACAGAATCCCTTGCCATTGTGTTTGAAGGAATTTATTATGAATTGAAATGAAAATGTAACATTAACTGCCTTCTATTTGCAAACAAGGTAAAGACAATTGATTGAATTTTACACTGTACTGGCAAAATCATGAAAGATACAACAGGTATTTAACACTAATTGTGCTTACCCCAAACACACTTGAACAGTGAATGCATAATACTGACACGACAAATACTGTAAATCAACAAAATGTCTGCCCCATTTAATTTTGGGCCCTTTTGGGTGGATCCCTCAAGCTTGAAATCAATCAAGGGTGAAAGTTTACCCCCTCACATGCTACTATACCATTCATTTTCATAGTGTGGTGAAAGGCCAAAAATATAACAAGGCTGAAACGTTTGCAGGAAATATTCTTGATTTTAACAATATACGAAAATGACAATAAATGAGCAGAAGCTGTTTGAGCATACTTACTTGGTGCTTTGAGAGCGACATGATTACAAAGTGCCATGGCCTCTAAAGCTGTTGATGCATCATTCCATTCCATGAGACCAGTTGAACGAGCAGATGGGTCTATTCAGGTTGAGTAAAAAAAAAAAGAACAGCAACAGATATGAAGAATTAAGCAGATCATAATGTAAACACCTCCCACAGAAAATGAAAGAATATAAACTTGAAGTTTACCTTTCTTTTCAAAAAGCTTGATGGAGGTTGGTGCTACAGCACCAGCTTCAGTAAACACCTACAACATATAAAAGAGGATGAGGTAAGAGACAGAGAGGGAGGAATGGAGGGTGAGAGAGAAGGGGAGAGTTTGGTGACAATTACTCCTCAGAGATGCCACAATTGAGATATAAACCACTATGTAAAACTGATTCCACGTACTATTACTATGGTAGATAAACAAACACCAACATTACACTACCAAAAGATAAGCTTTCTTCCTCTCAAGCACACAGTGCAATAATAAACCTGCAAGAAATAAGGCTCAAATCTCCTACCGTCATCAACTCTTCCTCTGTAATACCAGAGGGCGCGTTGAAGAAATGTAAAATGCGAGTTGGAGCAATCATCACTTTTCCTGAAGTCAAGGAAAACATTGTGAAAAAGCCCCAAATAAAACTAACCAGAAACCCTTCCCTTCTGTCAAACATTCTTCTTCAAGGATACGGTTCTTGCGGCTCTGCTCAGCACTGAAAAATCTGCATCAGGAACACAAAGCAGAAGAGAAGCAGTTGGTGAAATAGTCAACTCACACCAAACACACAGACACATACAGAAAATGCCCTCATCGAATACAGAAAACGAATTTGTCTGCAGACACTATGTGCTGACATTACAGCAAAACCATTCTTACAGTCACTGCTCCAAGACAAGTACCTCTAAATTCTCACCGGTTATTTCTTGAAGTGGTGTAGTCAACCACAGCTGGTGTACCATCTGGAAACTTATTGGCCGGACCACGTTCTTCAATAGTTGGATGATGAGAGAAGCTAAGTAAATTGACAATAACACAAAACAGAACAAACATGCGAACACACGTATTTCTAATTACTGAGAAAGTCTATCTTTGGTAAAATTTGTTGACAGCAGAGGACTGGCTAACCTTAGTTGAAGAGGTTGTCCCATCAGCTCCACGTTGTGCAACCACTTGAGGGCATTGAACGCTCCGTCACGCTTCTCCATCTGCACCATAGCACAGCCTGGCTTCTTGATAAGCTTCTTGATCTGAAGAAAAACAAAGAAATAGAAATGAAATGAAAGATGAGGCAGATTAAGCAATAACCACAGGAGCTCACAGTCATTTATGATGAATTTTCCAACTAACTAGATGGTTGAGAAATTTCCTTTCTGTCAGGTCCTTTCATATTTGAACCCTCCTTGTAATTAAGAACTTAAACTAATGGTGATGATTCAGGATCAATGAAACAGCAAAATGTAATTGGGGTGAGTGAATGCTGATGAGCATTTGTGGGTGGGAGAGACAGGGAGATAAGTTAGTGTGCATATGCTAGACAGCAGGACATAGAAAAAGAAAGAGAGAGAGAGACAGGAGAGAGTGTGCATGTGTGTGTGTGTTGTGTGTGTGTGTGTCTGTGTGTGTGTGTGTGTGTGTGTGTGTGTGTGTGTGTGTGTGTGTGTGTGTGTGTGTG
>JAOWAW010116598.1:0-12975 GCA_028565695.1 Nicola tetela
AGTAGTTGATCAGCCAAGCAGGAGTGCTGTGTTTGGCAAGAAGTACCCGGATACTATGGTTAAGTTAATTGGTTTTAAATGGTACGCTTATAACCAATAAACCTGGAGCTAGTTCTTACATGCTTTCTTCAATGCAGTTTAGAGAACTGAAGACAGCGTACATGCCGAATTGTTTTTTCGTCATCTATCCTTTCTACTCACTCTCACACCTTGGGATAACTTTTTCTATGCTCGCATCACAGCTCAGGCAGAAATTTTGTAACTTTAGTCGAGGATGGATAGCAACATAATCCAGGTATATCCTATCCGGTATAGTGTGGATCATTAGCACTATCTGGTCTAAAACCTAATATTGGCAGCCTGCAAGAAGAACGAAATATTGACTTCTGAACTAAAGTGATACATACTTCTACTCTCAGTTTTCGTGTCACTTGGTCAACAGCCACAATGTTGGCCTTCACTTCACCAGCTCGTTGGCATGGTTGCTGCCCTGTTGTTGCTGCTTGGACTACAATAGGACAAAGCCCAAGTTCACTGAAGGTTATGTTGAATGTTGCTGATTCTGCATCGTCTGTACAAAGACAAAGCTCCTGCAACTTGCTTGTGGTCGGAGAGAGATGATGACAAAAGCTGTCTTGGAGGGACACAGTGACCTAATGACAAAAAAAGCATCAAAACTCAAAGAGGTCAAACACTTGCAAGACTTGCTCAACTCCACAAGACACTGACCTTCCCTTTTATTGTTTGTTCTTGTTGTTCAGATAATATCTAGATCAACAACTATAGTAGATCACAAATGGCACAACTCACATGTCTAATTAAAAATGAAACCAAAAATTAGTTGTCCCATTTTTAAACCAGGGTTTATCAATACACCATGTGTGGCTTCATGTAATTTATCACCTGCCTTTTCTTAACATATGAGGATCATACAGAAATGTTGCGCACCCCTTAGCACTATCACATAGTGACTGGTGCATTGCACATTGCTGACATAAGATAAAGTTCTACACAAAGTTGGACCAGCACCAGGCTGCATGATCCAACTATATACATCTTCTAGGCTTCTGCAGTCTATCACTCACATAGTTTGTGGCAGATTGAGGCCAATGTACGTGCACCAAATTTGCCACTAAGTGGGCATCTGCCAAAGTAACATTCCCACATGGTATGGAGTTTTGGTAAGCATTTTAGAGTTGGCCAAATATGGCCGATGAAACCTGTCCAGTGTGTTTTCAAATGTCTAGTCTCAGTACATGTACTAGTTTCAAATTTTAGTCTCATGGAGTATTATCTAATGCTTACCGACATACATCCGCGGACATAATTGAAAACTGGCACAACCAATTGAAGAATTTCACCACGAATTACAGAGTAGGGCAATTTCATGGACAGGAAGAATGGCTGGAAGACAGTGAGTTGCTGACTATCAGCCACACCGAGACCTGTACGTCTGGATACTGCAAAGGCTGATGCAACCCACGACGTAATTGTGTCTGGTACTGTCAATGAAATGTTACTTTGTGCTTGATTAGGCCTACAGGATCAGAAAAGGAATCGAATTATAGAAAAGTGTTAGTATCATTGCTTGGACACTGCTCTGCAGTAGACCTTGTAACAGTAATGGCCGCCACTACAAAGGGTAGTTGGTAAACTATGCAGTATTTGTGTCTGTATGTGCCTCCCTGGCAGATTTTCTGTTGCAGGTGGTTTAATACTTCAATTAAGTGTAACAGTTTAGCCCATGCTTAGGTCTATTTTTCATTTCTAACCAATCTTAAGGTAACTTTGTACTGTTTATCTCAAAGGCTAGTCCGGATCAGACAACATAAGCAGTTTCGTCTCAGAACATAGAGGCATATCACATTGCCAACCAAAATTTATAAAAGTCTCCTAATTTGATGTCCTGGACAAAATGTCAATCCTCCACATTAATTAATTATTTTATGTATGCAAAAGAGCAAGGCACTTACTGAAATTCCCATGTCTTAAAAATCCAAGTCTCGGGAAAGAAAACGCGGTTGGTTGTGATCAGCTCAGGAGCGGCTGGTCTACTTTTCCCTTCTACTGTAGGCTGGGGGATATCAGGGCCAACAAGATCACGTTCATTTGGTGCAACTTGTGGAAGGGCCACAGGAATAGGGCTATCCTTATCAAAACCTATCAAACAAGAGAAGAGAACGTCAATCAATGCCTTGAAATTACCACATTCTGAAAAAAAATTGATTACATACTGTACATTTACGTTCAGTAATTGCTAAGAAAAAGTTATAAAACAGAGAAAGCGATGCTGGAAGACAGAGACTTAACAGCATATATAATTATGCCTGGCAAAACAGCAAACCTAGAATGACACACAGAGTCCAATAACACCACATCTACAATGGGCTGTAACAGTAGTAATCAACATGTTCATTAATTTGATAAGAATGATAAATAAAGCATTTCATGTGCTATAGCATGGGAAGCATTGCAAACATTGCTTCATTCATTTGCCCATAAGCTAACACTAAATTACACCATATGCACAGTTATTCTAGGCAGTCATAAATGGTGGATGCTTAAATGAAGGGCAGTCTCTTTTATGTCTCCTGTCTTGAAGGGCAACTCAACGACAAAATGAAAATTTCGCTAGTCTTCTTCCCTTCAGAATGTCTCTGTAAAAAGCAGCAGGAGCAGAGCTGCCCCCTGTCATTGTTTGACTGAAGGGAGCTGCATGATAGCGCCCCCGCCTGTGACACAAGTTTTCCCAAGCACCCAGCCGGCTTCTACCCGTACACGTACTTGCATGCAGACCTATGCTCACAAAATCCAGTCCAAACAGGAAGGAAAAGGACCCTTGTATGGCTCCCGGCTAGGATTTTGGTTATGGCTGCAAGATAGCCAGCTTTCAGAATGTGGACTTGAGCCAGAAGACAACGACTGATCAGGAATTGCTGGCCTCTTTCTTCCAATTCAGTCCAGAACTTCTGAACACAGGAATTTTACATAGATCTGCATGCAACTCCATGTTTAGGCAGAAGCACGGCTGTGCGTTTGGGGCTGCTTACATCACAGGCATGGGCGCAAACACGCAGCTCCCATGGGTTGATTATAATTATCAAAAGGCGGCAGCTCTAGCTCCCACTGCTTGGAGCAACAACTTTCCAAAGGGAAGAAAATGACCTAGCAAAACTTTGATTTTGGGGTTGACTTGCCCTTTAAAACACCAAGCAGACTGTACCTGAAGGTATAGTAATTAGTGACTGAAACCACTTTCACACTGGCCCAGATATACTGATCCACTGTATGAGGAAAAGGGTGATTACATTATTGGCAATACTTTTCAATGCAGCCAGGCTGAAGACCACAATATTGGTGTAGGTGCAAAGCAATTCCAAGCTTCTACAAGCTATGTTTAGTTTATTTATCACCCTCGTCTCATGAGTTGGCTAAACTTCTCTAAAGGCATTTCACAAACTATGTTGATGCTTACCACCACTTCCGAAGTAAGAATCTGGAAAAGAAACAGACAATATTGCCCTTATTCCAGTTCACAATTATCATAAGCATCAAAGTTTTACTATGGTGAAAGTGGTTGTTTGGGACAACGTATGCTATCTCCGGTTGTGGGAAAGTCACACAGCTTAAATCGATATTAGTGGTAGCTATTGAAACGATTTGGAGAAATTATTATGTTGAGAAGTGTCGTATCTGTTTCTAGCCAGTTGGGTCTTTGAGCTTGACTCTGTCTAGTTAAGCTCAAAGCACATACTATGTGTATTTACATATTAAAGGAATCTTGACATGCATGGAAATTAGACAATTTATCATTTTGCACTGCACTGCATGTCCGTACATTTTTCATTTCCAATTTCCAACAATAGTCTCAAAGCTAAATTTTCATGGCAGATCTCAACAGTCTATGCAAAATGGATAGTGTAGAAAATTGTGGAAGCAATTAGACGGTCTTACAGGGATCTTCCCTGACCGGTGCGCAGGGCCGGAG
This sequence comes from Nicola tetela, assembly GCA_028565695.1. Taxonomy (NCBI): domain Eukaryota; kingdom Metazoa; phylum Porifera; class Calcarea; order Clathrinida; family Clathrinidae; genus Nicola; species Nicola tetela. Next base: position 3,989 of record JAOWAW010116598.1, read on the forward strand.
GTCAAAAGAAAGTGATGTTGAAACTCCCATTCCGGTGCTCTGAAATCAGAGGAAGAATTCCAGAAGAGAATACACACTGCAATGGATGGCCACTGTTAGAGAGCGCAGTTGTAGCTATTGCGCAGATTGTTTGAACCTCCTTAATTTTCACACCTGTACTTCAGTCATTACACTTTCTATCTACACCTGAATTTATAGTGCTTGTGCTTAAATTCGCCTGCCTCCCTCTAGTTTCTCCCTCTTCTTCTCAATAAATATTATGTGTCATTTCTCGGCATTCTGTTGAGTTTGAGTCAGTAATATTCGGGACGTGAGGTGCTGTTGTCGTGGCTTGCTATTGCAGAACGGCAACATTGTAATATTTATCGAAGTCTTAAAGTTCAAGCGAGTCGTTTAATAACCTTGCAGCTTCCACTAATTTCTCATGAAGTCCGCAGCGGAAGGACTGTCCAAGTCAGACGGCCAAGGAGTGCCTCGGCGAAGTGCAAGGCAGAGGAGACCGCCCGATAGACTACAATATAGTTCGTAAGGCCACCCTGAACCTGCAGAAAGTCCTTTCTACAGTAACACTTCTGAAACAACCCGTGCTAGCCTAACGGCGACTATTAAGCTCCGCGAACTTCAGCGACGACAGGACTGGGAGAGAGCGGAGGAAGAATTGACAGCGAAATTTGAACAGGCCAGAGCCAGAGAACGGCAGGTGGCGCTGATACTTAAGCACGAGAAAGCAGAGCTTCGTCGCGAACGCGAGAAGTTGGAGCTGGAAATCAATTCTCTACTTGCCGCTGAAGTTCGGCGGAGTACGAGGGCCAACTCTGACGTTAGCCTGAAGAAGGAGCGAAGTTCCGTATCCTATCTTTCCAAAGACAGTCTTCGCCAGGTAGGAGAAAGTTGCCACGAGGCCGATAAGTTTCGCCAGGTTTCGCGAAGGGCAGAAGAATTCATTCAACTTCGGAGAGATGAAGTGGAAGCTCATCGCAGCGAACGCGAAGAGTTTGAAAAACGCCGACATACACATGAATTCGAGACGCACTCGCAACGAAGTCGCAAGCTGCATGTGTCATTAGCAGAAGAAATGCGTCGGCAACGTGAGTCGGAAAAGGAGGTAGAGCAGCGCCTTCTCGATTTACAAGCGCAGAAGGAAGCCTACGAACGGCAACGACAACATGAGCTAGAAACCCAGGAGCGACTACGTAACCTGCCGATCTCGGAGACTTGCGCACGTGGGCAACTCTAGCGTATTCGAGACGTACGACGTGAGGAATATCTAACGGAGCTCCAACTAGGTAAAACACAGCAAGAACAGTCATTGACGACACCTGCGGAACATGCGGAAGTTTTATGTTTAACTCAACTGCGGCGAAACCTTCAGCTGGAGATTCAGCGACTGAAATGCGAAATAGCAGACACCGTGAAGAACGTCAAAAATCACAGGAGCCCGCTTACAGCAGAGGAGCTGCATGTACACCACTCTAGAACGAAGGATCCGTCGAGCTTAACGATCTCTGAACGAGACTTACTGGCGCGGAACAGAGCCATGACTGCGCAAAAACAGTAATTGGGTGCCAGTCCTTCCGAATTCGAGACTGCCAGCCAATAAAGGTGACGGTTGTTGAAGCCCCGAAACTTTAGATAATCGAATACGATGGAGCTCCGGAAAATTATCCTTTTTTTCAGGCTCAAGTGAAGGAAGCAAGGACTAATCACAGCGACACGAAGATAATGGCACACTTGAAATCAAAATTAAAGGGAGCGGCTTACGAGGCTGCGCGAGCATCTCTTTTATTCGTAGAATCTCTTGACGACGTCCTGCGCATGCAAGTACTTCACAAAAGATTTGGCAACCCAAGAGCAATTGTCAAGAGCGTCGCTGAGAAGCTTTTCAACATACCACGAATTAAAAATTTTGGCTCCAGTGATTTGGTACAATATTCCATACAACTAGACAACGCAATCGCTGTGCTGAAAGCAACTGGTTAAGAAGAGCTCAACAACCTACAATCGTTAAACATTCCGGTCTCAAAGCTCTCACAGGGTGACGTCGAATGCTGGGGTGAATGTGGCAAAAAAACGTGAAGCAGATCATTTACCGGTTACAGCGACAGTATTTGCTGAGTTCCTGTCTAAACTGGTTGAAGATCGTCAGTATTGTCATCCGGAATCATTGGCTGTCGTACCTGGCCAGTTTTCTTCCAAAAGAACGACATCGTGTGGGAATTCGAAGAAAGAACGTAAATCATTTGGCGAAGACGCTAAGGTGTTCTCGAACAATGATCCCGCGAAACACTCTAAAACAGCGTCGAAGTCTACCTCAAGTAAGTTCAACCACACATCCGTTATTTTGTTTCTATTGTGGAAAGAGCCATTTTATTCAGAATTGCGATGTGTTTTCGAAATTATCCGTTCCAGCGAGGCAGAAATGGATAACAGACTCTCATGCTTGCGAGTGGGGCCTCTCGCCCAACCACAGCCAAAAAAACTGCAAACGGACCAAGTTCTGCGGCGTCGATGGATGTGATCAAAAACACCACAGGTTGCTACATATGATTCCTGGCGACTCTCAGCCTCAGGTTGTCGGCTCTGTTCGTGATTGCCAAAGTTCATGAGTTCTCATGAAGACAGTCAAAATTTCAATTTCCGGTTCTAAAAGTCGAGTGACATGTGTTGCCCTTTTGGACGAAGGAAGTGCTATCAGTCTGATGTCATCAAGTCTGGCGTCCGAACTCGGGTGCTGCGGGACAGACTGTTCCCTCCGGATGCAGACGATGGGCGGAGTCCCATCTCAAATTGCTCGGAAGATCGACGTCACTGTTCAGAACTGCTCGTCACACCGTAAGCGAAAGCGCTATAAACTACAGAACGTGCACACTGCCGACCATTTACCGTTGAGCCAGCGTTCGTTTTCAAAGCAAGATCTGTGCAAACGCTTCCCAATGTTGAAAGAATATGAGTTGCCAAATCTGTCTGAAGCTCCAAAATTGCTAATAGGCCTTGACCATGCTGACCTCATCGCTGCTCGCGAAGTGAAACCTCTTAGCAAGAACGGTAAGTATCTTCAAAGGACATTCCTCGGATGGTCGATTACCGCAAAAGTCATCGATGGCGGACAGGATTGTATTGTGCATCTTGTACATCGGATTCAACATTTTGAAGAGTGTGATTGTGACGAGGCACTGTCCAACCTTGTCAAGGCCACATGGCCAACAGAAGCATTTGGCTGCAAATAATTATGATCAAATTGCATCCAGAAGTTTCGAAGATCGGAAAGCGGAAGAAGTCCTGCGAAGAGAAGTACGGCACAATGGTATTCGCTGGGTCGAGCCAATTCTCCGTCGAGATGAGACCGAAGTCTTTCCGCCGAGCATAGAGATGGCACGGAAGTGCATGATCCCATTTGAGAAACGGCTGGACAAGAGTGAGCGAGAAGGTACAGACTTTGCTGAGCTTGGCTACAGAAGGATGGGAAAGATGCTTGCTGATGAACATTTTCGGAAGATATTTCCTCACTAGGCCGGAGAAGCGAAGCTTCGCAACACTTGGTATTTGCCGCTCCTAGCCGTCACCAATGCTAACAAGCCTGGTAAAGTTCGCCTGGTGCTGGACGCGGCGGTATACAGTTGCTGCAAATCTTAGAATGAGTTTTTGATGAAATGTCCGGATCTTTTCAACCCGATTCCTGATATCCCCAGTAATACGCTTCCGAGAGGAGAGAATAGCATTGACTTCAGATGTAGTGGCTATGTTTATTCAAGTGCTAGTTAACGAGGAAGACAGACCATCTCTTCGCTTTTTATGACGAGGTTGACATCGTTTTGGAAGATTTCAGCAGTACGAATCACCTGTTATTATTTTTGGAGGGAAATCCTCGCCATCGGTCGCTGAGTTTTGTTTTCATAAAACTGCTGAGACATTTGCTCCAACAGACAAAGAGGTCAAGAGCACCGTCTTGAACGACATGTACGTTGATGGTGTCATCACAGGAACTGAAGATGAAGAGAGTGGAATCAGTCTAGCATTACGATTAACTAAGGCACTTCAGAAAGGTGGCTTTCGGCTCGGACCGTGGACATCCAACTCCACGAAGGTATTAAAGTCACTTCCTTCTAACATGCGCAGTCAGAAGATGAAGAGCATTGATTCCGGTGATATCGTAGTACGAGCATTAGGAAAAGTTCGGCTTCCCGAAACTGACGAGCTAACGTACAGAGGAAAAGTAAGAAGCGAGTCCGCAACAAAGCGCAGCGTCCTGTCAACTGTGATGTCCGTTTTTGACCCGTTAGGCTTACTGGCTTGCTGGTTAATACGTCCGCACATCTTGTTGCTTGATCTGTGGCGTAGAAATCTTGATTGGGATGATCCGCTTCCAGAAGATCTCTTAGCTTTGTGGCTGAGATGGCTAAGCGAACTGGATAAGATCGACACTATTCGAATTTCTCGACATATTTTTGGCAACACACTGATAGACCAAGTAGACATTCACACGTATTGTGACGCAAGTGAGGTTGCCTTTGGAACCACGGTTTATTTCTGTTGGATCGACGCGAAATCTCAGAAGACATGCGTTCAGCTAGTAATGGCCAGATCAAGGGTAGCGCCTATCAAATCTCTGAGCGTTCCACGACTAGAACTTCAAGCAGCTGTGCTTGCTGCCAGGCTTACACAGACAGTTAAGAAAAGTTCCGGGAAGAAGATTCAGTCCTCAACTTACTGGTCTGATTCTCAAAATGTCTTGGCATGGATTAGCTCCAAAAATCGAAGATTCTGTACTTTTGTCTCGAACCAAGTCGCAGAGATTCATGATTGAAGGCCTGCGGAGTGGCGTCACGTGCCATCTAAAATAAACGTGCCGGATGTTGCATCACGAGGTCTGGCTTTGAGTAAATAGAAGTGCTGCGATGCGTGGCTTAACGGACGGACCAACCGTTCTGAAAAATGCGGTCAGCGCGTGGCCTTCTGATTAATTGGAAATGATACCGGAGGCGGAAATAGTCGTAGCTGTACCAGAAATTGTCGTGACCTTTCAGAATTTCTGCTCTCTGAAGGATGCACTGCCATCTCCTGAACGTTTTTCAAGATGGACCATCGCCGTTCGTACTGTGGCCACTATTAGACGCTGGTCCCTCAGGATCCGCGAAAAGAAACACGGGGAGTCTGCGGAAGACGAGCTAGCGAGGGTGGAGACTCTCTGAATGAAATACGTTCAGCAAGAGAGCTACACTTAGGAACTCTCTTATCTACGAGCTAGAGGAAGGGTCAACAAGTCAAGCAAACTCTACAACCTATCGCCAGTGCTTACTGAAGATCTGATCTGCGTAGGTTCAAGATTGAAACGTTTATCAGATCTGCCAGGAGTTGCTAAGATTCCTCCGATTCTTCCAAAGGATCATTCTTATGTGGTGATGCTCATACAGCATCTTCATGAGAAGATGGGACACCGAGCACATGAGGCGGTCCTAGTAGAGCTTAGACAAAAGTGCTGGGTGCTACAAGCACAACAGAAGATTCATCAAATTGCCAAGAACTGTCTTTTGTGCAGGATCAAGAAAGGAAAACCTCAATCAGGTCGAATGAGTATCTTGCCATTATCCAGGGTTAAATTACCAGGAGGTCCTTTTCAGTCGATAGGAATTGACTATTTCGGTCCTACGCTCTCAGCCAGAGGACACTTGACAGTCAAACTCTTGGGAGTCATCTTTAGGTGCCTTTCGACCAAAGCTGTCCATTTAGAACTAACCAACACACTAGACACCGATGGAACACTGATGGCGATTCCCCAATTTCAAGCTCATCGTCGTAATGTGCAATTTTTTTTGGTCTGATAATGGCAGTAATTTGCGTGCTGCGGAAAAGGAGTTGAGGAAAAATCGGTTCAACTTGCGACAAGACAAAATCGTTTCAAAACTTGCAATTGAAGGAGTAAAGTGGATTTTTAATCCTCCCTGCAATTCAGAAGCCAGCGGAGTTTGGGAACGGAACATTCAAACTGTAAAAGATACCTTGAAAGCAATTTTAAGGGAGCAACGACCCAGGTATGAAATCTTACTTTTACCCTGTTTTGTGAAGTTGAGCTAATCTTGAATTCCACACCCTTGACACGTGTACCAACTGATTCAGCAGATGAAGGACCGTTGACACCATATCATTTTTTAATCGCACGTCCTACTCCAACCTATCCACCAGGAGTTTTTCAACAAGATGAACCATGTTTACGAAAGAGATGGTGATATGCTCAGAAGCTCGCTGACCAGTGTTGGAGACGTTAGGGCAGAGAATATCTACCAACACTGGCTTTACGCAACAAATGGAGAGAGCACTGCACTGATCTAGAAACAGGAGATTTAGTGCTAATTGCTGATGAGCGCCATCCAAGAAACTTATGGCTTAAGGGTATTGTGGAACGAATCAATTATGGGAAGGATGGCATTGTATGCTCGGCAACAGTTCGAACAAAGATGCGAGAAATGACGAGACCAAAGCGAAAATTGATTTTGCTTACAAGTCACAAGTAAATTGTGAGAGGCCGGAATGTTAGAGAGCGCATTTGTAGCTATTGCGCAGATTGTTTGAACCTCCTTAACTTTCACACCTGTACTTCAGTCATTACACTTTCTATCTACACCTGAATTCATAATGTCCGTGCTTAAATTCACCTGCTTCCCTCTAGTTTCTCCCTCTTCTTCTCAATAAATATTATGTGTCATTTCTCGGCATTCTGTTGAGTTTGAGTCAGTAACATTCAGGATGTGGGGTGCTGTTGTCGAGGTTTGTTGTTGTAGAATGGCAACAGCCACCACTTGGACAGTCCTGAGCTTACTTTCTGCAGTTACTCTTCAAAGGAGAACCATTTGTCTCCCCTGGCATCACCCAAACTGCCTCTTACAAAAAAAACCAGCTTGAGAGTTTATAATATTTTCTTTTCTGTAAAATATACCTACATGTTGACTGTGAAATTCTTCACTTAGAGGATTAGTTTCTGACTTGGCAATCATAAGAGAAAATGAAACTTCACCATTACCAGGTGTTGCAATTGTCCCATACCTACGGTCTAAAATTTGGGTGTGCAGCAAACAAAAACCTGCAAAGCCAAAGGCCATTTCATGTACTTTCCACCAGACCATCCCATATCTCTCAGTAAACCAATGCATACCTCCCATCTGCTCATCACATACCTCTCAACTGACTATTACCCCCACCTCTGAGCGTCACATACCTCCCCCAGACCATTGCATGTATCCCAACAGACCATCCAATCCATGCACTTTCCACTGTACAATCAGATAATATTATACAAAACCACCACACATCTCCAACCAAAGCATGCCATGTCCCATCTGACCAACCCACCTGCCAGCTGACCATAACTCATTGGCTGCTTGAACATCACATGCTTCCTAATGAACAGTCACGTATCTCCTACCAAACAATCCTGTTTGTCCCACCTGAACATCACACATCTCCTAACAGACCATCACTTGCCACCTGCTGGATCATCACATACATTAAACTTGACCATAACATGCATCTTAACTAGCCATAATGTGTACCTATATATAGCTACCTGCCAGCCAGCCATCACATGCATCCAAAAAGACCATCTCATTTCTCCCATGTGGTTATTCCCCTTATTATCACATACTTTCCACCTGATCACCACATACCACCCACCTGGTCATGTACCTCACAACTGACATCCACATTATTCCCACCAGACTGTCCCATACCTGCCATCTCACCATAACAAACCTAAAACCAAACAGTCAAATACTCTGCACCCAATCCTTACATACATTGTGCCAGGCTAAGACATACCTCCTACTTGGCCTTAACAATCTTCACAGTTGACTATCACGTGCCTCTGGGCTGACCATCACATTCTTCCTGCTTAGCCATCCCGTACCTCTACCCTGGTCATCACATACCTCCCACCTGACCAGCAGGTGCATCCTGCTTGACTATCACATAAATACTACCTGGGCATCATATACCAGTACCTGTCACATGACCTTTGATTCCTGCATGCTGTCTGACCATCCCAAAGCTTCCATCTGACAATCATAAACGTCCCACCTGACATATTCCTCCAATCTAGGAATCACATAATGCCACATTACCATCACATTCACATTCCTCCGACCTTTCTATTGCATATGTCCCATAAAACCATCATGTCTCACATGATGATCACACACCTCACACCACAACGATCACACGCCTCTCACCTGACAATCACATGTCTCTCATCTGGCCATCACATACCTGCCACCAGACCATCACATATGTCTCACTAGACCATCATGTATGTCTTACCTCACACCCGAGCATCACATACCACACACTGACTACCACTTGCTTACCACCAGACCATCATTGATCTGGCACCTGTACGATACATACCTGCCACCAGAGCTCCAAACCATCAGTCAATTGACTGTCATGTTTGGGATCAGGGTGATATCGTCCTGTTGGGGCATAGCATTCTTCTGTAGATTCAACAATTGCGTCCAACACTTTCAGGCCTTCACTAACCTGGCAGAACAAGACAATTTGAATGAATAGTTCTACTACCTCTACTATCACTAGCACCAACAACACCATTGTCACCTGCACCATTAGCACCTCTACCATGAGGACGAGCAATAACAGCAACTTCAGCACAAACAAGTTTAAAGATCCAACAATGCATTACTTCCCTCTTTCATGTCAGTTGCCTTCAGATTACTCACTTGTTCTTTCGTAATTTTGTTGCTATCTCCAAGGAGATGAAGACTTTTATCTACAGCAGCCACTGCCACAGTAGAGCCATGGTCAGCATACAACTTGAGTGTTGTCTTCTTTCCCGGAGAAGTTTGTGCTGTATCAAACCGGAGCCGCACCTGATGATTGAAGAAACATGAATGACAGCTGTTACCTCACCATCTTTCATAAAACAGCATAGGGAGAGAGACATGCAGACAGACAGATTGTGAGAGAGAGGGAGAGAGACAGAC
>JAOWAW010116609.1:1203-12974 GCA_028565695.1 Nicola tetela
CAATGCAGCAATTCTCCACGGAAGCCATTCTCAATTACAACAGGGCTGTTCGTAGCGCTCGAGCCGGCATACCAGGCCTGTGGTGGGACACCATCATTCAAAACTTACGGAGCATGAAACTCATGTGTTTTCCCTGACCTTCATGTGGCCACTGTAGTGTGCAACACAGCAGAGATTATTGCCCCATAAATCTGGAGGGCTGGCCCTTTCTCCCCGTGGCGGGCACTGGAGATGGTGCCCACCAGATCCACTACAACTACAACCATGGTTGCTGTTTCAATGCACAGTGCCAGACCTGTGGAGAAAGGGACCACCCTGCCATGTCGTGCAGTAAATTTAAATGGCGGAAGTCAGTTGATGCAGGAAAATCAACAGCTACCACCGCCACTACTCAGAAGTAAGATGGCCTCTGGCCTCCCACCTGGCACAACCCCCCTGATTGTGCCATGGTGGGCCAAGCTTCTTCAGGGGCACCCTGACTGCTCTTTCGCCGACTTTGTCGTCAATGGACTGAGATACACCGTGATCTTTCAATGTATATGACCATATGGCGCCATGGGCTGTTTGTTTTCACTGTACACATTGCTACTGAACTTTACACTGTTCTAAAAATCTAGGTACACGACTGTTTATCAGTTAGTAATTATCAGTCGACAGAGAAGATCATTAGCTGCATTTTGGTACAAATTTGAAGTCACTGCTACCAGGATAAGCTGCCAAATTTTCAGGCTAAAGCTATCCCATTTTTTGGGATACTTTCCTGATCTTTTGGGGAAGCCTTTTGTGCTAGTATTTTGGCGTCTTCGTGAAGATACCACCGACAATGGTGAGGCTTGGAGGCTACCAGCAAGTAGCACAAGGCCTTTGCCTTGCTCAAGTTCTTGTTGGAGCTCAAAAATGATGAGATTGTTTCATTTTGCAGAGTTGGAATGACCAGGTTGCTTTTCTGCAACATCTGTCAGCAATGAGTGGGTGTATTCTGCTTCCAGTACGCAACTGCTACCTGGCTTCCGTTCACATACCGTGTACACTGATAAATCAGCTGGAGACCCACAGTGCAGAAACGTGCTCTGTGAAGTTTTGGAGCACGGATAGACCCACTGTCCAATTTTTAGGATCACATTAGAAAGTCCAGATGTAGGGCTAGAGCCGCATGTGATCGCTCTCATAGCAAGTTCAGCTATTGCTGCTGTGTGGTGGCTTGCGTCACTGGCTGTACTATGGCAGTAGTCGAGATCAAAGCACACCCTGATAGATCATGGTGATATGGATTTCAAATTGGTTTTACTGGACATTTTTTTCCTCATTCTAGCCTGAATCTTCTGTCCGCCTTGTCTCATCCTAATTTTGTCACTGTCCATCTACAAGAATGCATCAGCCATGGCAAAACAGCGGGTCCTTTCTCTGTTCCACTTTTGCCTGATTTTGTTGCCTCGCTTATTGGGATGGTACCAAAGAAGCCAGATAAACTCTGGCTTATCCACCACTTGTCTGCTCCTGACAGCAGCAGTGTGAATGATGGTATAAATAAAGATTTTTCACTTCAATACATCACTGTGGACAATGCTATTGAGATTATAATGCGTTTGGGCCGGGGTGCACTTCTGGCTAAATTTAACATTTGTCAAGCCTTTTGTTTGTGCCCAATTGGTCCTCATGACTGGCATCTACTGGGCATGTGTTGGGAGAAGGAATATTTTTATGACTGTGTACTTCTATTTGGACTGTGCTCTGCTCCTTTCATTTTCAATCAGGTCACTGATGCTTTTCAGTGGATTTGCATGCATCATTTGTCCATTGATGATTTACTGCATCTTCTTGATGACTATCTTTTGGTTGGACCTCCACAATCACTTTTATGCAGACAGCAACTTTCCCTTACTTTGAAGATGTGTGAATATCTTGGGATTCAAATTGCAGACAAAAAGACAATGTCGCCTAAAACTGAACTGACATTCTTGGGAATTGTGCTTGACACCTTGCGCCTGGAGAGTCGATTTCCCAAAGAGAAACAAGAGGATCTCCAACTCTTTGCTACCATGGTGAACCAGCGACACTGTACATTGCGTGAGCTACAGCAGTTACTTGGCAAGCTCAATTTTGCTTCTCGTGTTGTTGTGCCTGGTCGGATGTTCATGTGCTGCTTGTATGATGTAGCTAGTCATGTGACTAAGCCATATCATCACATTCATCTCTCCGCTGCTTGTCACCTTGATATGCTTTGGTGGCAGGAACTGTTCTGGTCATGGAATGGCTGTTCCTACTTTCTGGATCCACAGTACACTCCTGCAGCAGACCTAAAGGTTGAAACAGATGCTGCTGCATCCATTAGCTATGGTGCCATATGCAGCCAAGAGTGGTTCTTTGGTAGCTGGTCTGAAGTCCAGGCAGAGTGCTGCATCACATATATGGAACTACTCCCAATTGCACTGGCCTGCTCTACTTGGGGGCACAAGTGGACAGCCAAGTGCCTCAAGTTTCTGACAGACAATCAGGGGGTGGTAGCTTGCATCAGCTCAGGCAGTTGTCAGTGCCTAAATGTAACGTTACTCCTGTGTGCTTTGTTCTTTGTGTGTGCAAAAAATCACTTCTATTTCTGCATCGCATGTACCTGGCGTCTCTAACACACTTGCTGATGCATTTTCCTGGCAGGACTGGAAGCGATTCACAGAACTGGCACCACACACACTCCCATCGTCTGTACCGGTGTTGAGCCTCCCGTGTACTCTGGGGGGGAGGGGGGGGGGGGGAGCCTCACTGCAGCCGTGCATTTCTATGTGTGCCAAGCATTAGAACCCAACACAAGAAGGCTTTACGCACTTGGTGAGAGGCATTACTGGACATTTTGTCAACTACACTAATGAACAGCATTGCCTGCATCGGAGCAGACTCTTGCAAAGTTTATTGTTTACATGGTGGAGGTCAGCAAGTGCTCTCCAGCATCAATGAAATGCTATCTCACAGCGGTACACATCTTCTGCATAGAGGAAGGCCATGGGGATCCATTCACAAACACAAGTCTCCCAGATCATGTATTGAGGGGTGTGAAGCGAACCATTGGAATGCACAGCAGGATGAAGTGCCTTCCAGTGACACTGCCAATGCTGTGCCGTTTGATTGAGCAGTTGTGTAAGTGCAGCAACCGTACAAGAGCGCTCACCCTAGCGAGAGCATGCAGCGTGGCCTTTTTCAGTTTTATGGGGAGTGGTAAGCTGCTGTCTTTGAAGCAGAAGGATATTCGGTTGGAGCATCGAGGTATTGTTGTGCACGTAGAAGCATCAAAAACCAACCCTTTCTGTTATGGTTGTGATATTCTCATTGGTCCAGCTGCGTAGCCAGACATCTGTCCTGTTGGCCTGATGAAGCTTCACCTGGCATCTACAACAAAAACAGATGAGAGCCGAGCTCTGTTCACACTTGATGGCCAAGTCCTGACATGAGAGCGTTTCGTTGACGAAGTGCAAATCACACTCCGGCAAAGTGGCCTACCGGATGCTGCAAGGGGTGTAGTTTCGTATTAGTGCTACAACAACTGCCAGTGAAGTCAGCATTCCAGACTGGTTGATCAAGACCATGGGCAGATGGACATCGAGCGTGTACCAGACATATATTAGGACTCCACCATCCACCATTGCAGACGTTGCAAGCCAGCTTTTCCAGTGACTGGACACTGTCTCTCTTTCTGTCTTTGTTTGTCTCACCCTGTGCTTGCTGCAATACTGTTGTTCTATCCTTTAGCACCATTCGGGCCAAATTGGGGTCACAGCCTTATGGGGAGCCAATTTCCATCTTGGACCAACCATCAGACCTTTAAAAGATTGACTTTACTCGCCACAACCCGAAAAGAACGGCTTTGCTTGCTGCAGTAAAAATAATGTGTTTTGGCATTGACCTTTCCACCACATTACATACAAGGCTGGTCTGAACTCCAATATGGCTGTGCCCCCGATGTTGGCCAATGCATTGTCTGAGTTTTTGTCATGGTTCGAGGAAAGTTAAACTAGAGAATCTCAACAGTACATTGAGATTCAAAACGTTTTGCTGTTTTCTTTTGGTCATCCTTCTCACCTTAAGAGTCTTTTAATAAAGTATTCTGTTTTTTTTTACTCAGTAGTATGAGGGTGAGTTATAAAAAGTCATTTCATTCTCTCATAGTCAGTTGTGACTGGAACTAAAGTTGTGCTTACATCTTTGGCATTTCCATCCTGGATATGTGTCATGCTCCCATATACATGACCTGAAATGGCCACCTAATCAACCATCCCATGAGAAAAAATGTGTGAAGGTGTGGTGTTTAATTGAGGGTGGTGCTTATTGCTGACATATTTTAACCTGCAATGACTATTTGAGGACAGTAGCAATTTGAGAGTGGCCCTTGTTCGAAGAAATGCTGTATATGTCAATGGGTGTATGCATGCTTGCGTTAATTGTTGTACTTGTGTTAGCGTTTGTATAGCTGTTGTGCTCTGGTTCATTGCACACCAGATTTTTCAAACGGTTGACAATATTAGTGCTGGTACATTGCTGATGAACAAATTGTCCTGAAATGTCTTGGATAGACAGACAGGATTTCCAGAAGATCTGCAAGAAAATTGAGAAGAGACAAGAATCAAGGGCTACCCATCCTTTTCAAAAGCAATTGGGTTGTTGCAGCTGAGTCTTTTGAGCAACATCAAAATCTCTATCTTCCCCTTCATCATGCAATCAGCAGGAGTGGCATTGTTATGCCAATGCTGAGTTTGTCATAGTCAACTTGCTCCCAAGTGGATAAAGTTTTATTGAAGACACTTAAGTGTGCTTGATGATTAAAGACAAAGTCAACTTGGTTGCCACATTCATCATAGGCTATGGGCAAAATGTTGTTAGTACTTGAGATTATTTCCAGCGTCACAAAGTTGGCAAGGAAGCTTCAGCAACTTTCTGACATCCACTTGTAGCATACTGAGTTTTGAAGCTGTACTACAGCCTGGAATACTGTTTGTCACATAATTTTTGGTATAACTTAATTTTCGGTGAATTCGGTGCCTCTTCGCTTGACCTAAATCAAAGTAACACTTAAAATTTAGCCAGTGACAAATAGCGGTATCCTGGTCGATGCCATTACTGAATAAAAGTTGCACCTACAAGAATCACACTCAGGTTTACCTAAATTTAAGTTACACTGAAAATTATGTGATATACAGTACTATGTTGAATATGTTCAATGGCATCAAAGAGAATCATGTGGTAAGGTTGTACATCACTTAGCACCATCATGGAGCGGTCGGTGCACATGTGCATTACTGGCAAAGATAGAGTTCTACACGAAACTTGGCCAACAAAACCATTGGCACAGACCAGCCCCAGGCTGCATCTCACAACAATCTACATGCCTCTGCAGCCTATCACTCAGATAGTTTGTGGCAGATTGATGCAATGGTTGAAGCTAATGCGCATGCACCAAATTCGCCACTAAGTAGGCACTCATCCATAGTAGCATTTCTATACGTATGTATGTGCAAACTTATAGCTTGTCACCAACTTATAGCTTTGTCTCCATACTCTGGGGCATACTACCAATCTTCTTTGTGTGGTCATTGCCGGTCTCAGACTCATGGTCAAAGTAAGCCATGAAGCCCTGTCCGCATCACCAACAGGTGATTGACTGCACGTTCTTTTGGTATAGTGCTTCAGCACATGCTTGGTGGGGTGTCTTCCAAGTCATGAGGGTGTCCTGGAACTCCATACTGCTTTGACGACTGCTTGAAGTGGTAAAAATATCAAGCTGGAGTTGATCAATGGAGAGTGGCAAGACCCTTGAGCCTGCTGCTGCACTCAAGGCAGCCAAGTGGCAAACACATGCAAGACTGAACAAGTTGGGCTGCTGTTACAAAACATGGCTCAAAACTGATCTTCTCTTTCCAACCATAACCGTACCGCTGTTGGAAGCATAGCCAATGACATTACTCCACGGACCTTTGTACCCCAAATCATCAAGTCTGTCATATATAGTGTGTGTTAGCTCATCAGTATTAAAATTTCTGGAGGTGATGTCAAATGGCTACCACCATGTACATGTTCTGTTTGTGTAGTCAATACTACTACTAATCATGAATGAGTTGGCGTACAGAAAGAGACCTTGTATACCACAAAAATACTTCCCTACCTGTACAGTAACCAGTAACATTAACTATAATTAGTAGTGTCATTTGGCAATTTAGTTCTAGGTTTTGAAGTGACCATAGTCAGAGGGGTGGAAAAAAATAAGGAAATTTAAATGCTTGAGCTTGCTGTACATCATTCAGTTGGCCACTTTGTGTACATGCTTGCAGACCCAACAACTTTTTACCCATTTGGACCATCTGTGTCTGACATTGAGTTGTCTCTGTCTGGAGATAGTGGGTTGCAGGTTTTGCAAGAAAAGGTCACTTTGCCCTCTGGTGTGCCCATGGGAGAATCTATGCAGAGAATACCAACTGTTTCAGTGAGTCAGACATACCACTTTCTCATATTACTGTAATTCTGCAAAACTAAAGAATTATGTCCTGTAGTAAATATTAAAATTTCTACTATATGTTGATGGCATTAGTTTGAGGGTGGTGCTTGATAATTCTATGGCTTAATGGTTTGGATGTTTAAAGGTTGGATATATTTGACCTTGAAAAGTAGAGGGAGGGTCCATCAAGTGCAAACATTGCATTACAACAGCTCTATGACTGGCAATCTATGTGAGCACCTTGTTCACAGGCATGACAAGGCTTTGCCATCACGACAGACAAAGATCCCCGATCCAAGCATAAGTGCTGGTGCTGGTGGTGTTCCAAAGAGGTCACTATCCACTTTAGGAGGGTTTGTTACGAGCAAGTTTTGTCTAGATGGCCAAAACCACTACATTACATATCTGTAGGGCTGTGAATCACCAAAGTTTTCTCTTGCAATAATTTAGCAATTTTGAACCAGGATTACTCTGCTTTAACATTAATTTAGAGAAGCAACATGATGTCACTGCAGGCATACGCCATGATTTCAAAAAAGGCAAGTTATCAAAAGTCAGCGAACAATTGTTCAGAATGTGGCGGTATGAGTCCTTGGCAGGGACCGGAGGGACAGTACTTGACTCACACTCCTTTTCTGCCATGAAAAAACCCACAGTATAGTATGCTGTCTAGGCTCACTCTAGAATGTGACCAAATGATTTGCAGAGCACGAGGATCATTGTTCTCCACCTTTTACTCACAACAGAGCTCAGTGTACATGATGCCTGCCTGTGCATGCCGAAACAGGAAGTTTGTGCAAAGTGCATGACTGTGCGAGGCGACACATGCACCTTTGTAGACCCTGAGCCAAGAGCTAGCACAGCAAAAGACAGCAAGGAAAATCAAATCACATTTGAAGGAAGCATCAAGGAAGTCTTTAGTCTTTAGTCTCTGACTAGTTGAAAACACTATCGTTCACTATCACCTAGGTGTGCTCACCCGCGATTATCACCAAAACCTCATTATTGTGCTAAATTATCAATACAACGATTAATCGTTACACTACTACATATCTGCTCATAAATTGAATGTTGTGAAACAAAAGGCCATCGCCAATTGTTGGCTTATAGGTCAGAAAGTCTGGTACTTGACCACAGTGGCAAATTGAGGTTGGTGCTTACTCAAAGAAATACAATTATTGCAGAAGTTCGAGTTAAGTCAGTGAGATCAGATCTGTTCACACTTAGATCTAGATCTACTGTACATGTTAAAGCCATTAATGCCACCAGCCACTTCAAATTGAGAAGATTGAAACTATATACTATAATATATTAAATTCTTTAAGTACACAGCCCTGCATGGGTCCATACAGGCATATTTGGGTTACAGACCATTAATTATGTAACACACACTAAAATTATCCAATGTTGAGTAACATCTAGCACTTTGCTTTTGACAACTGCTATTGACGTTAACAACTAGTGATGATTGACATCGTAAAATCCATATAGAGGCTACTTTATCACACGTTACGTCTCACATCCTCTTTAAATAAACGTTGGAGATTAAGACAACTATGGAGGGATCTAGACTTGAACTTTTCAATTTCTTTACTTTATAGGCAAAGCACAGGGAATGAATCAAAAAGAATATCTGTTTATGTCCAGAACTTGAAATTGCACAAAACCACCACATTTCTGAGCCTGTTCCATTTCTGCAATTCCCATAGTGTCTAGCATCCTCAATTTGTCTGATTTCCTTTTAGGCTTTTTAATTTTTCACTTATATGAAATTGGCTACGAAAATTTGTGGCAGATTTTGAAAATTCCTTCTACGGAAACAGTGGCAGCTGGTTAAAGGTTGAAAAACCCAGCCCATACCAACTATTGAGTTTTGGTTGAAATAAGAGTTTGGGATGGAATATTAAAAGTCTGTAGCAATGTTTTATGCATTTAGTGCCCCACATAAACACAGCAAATGAGGCAGATTTAGCTTATAGTATAATGCTAGGTGATACCAAAGGAAATTAGGATTTTTTCAAATGCATCAGTGCATGATAATAGCCAGCTGCTTTAGCTGAACAAAATTCATTGAAAGTTCCTGGGTTGAATGGTCATCTTGAGAAGATATTTGAGCATTATACCCTGACAATCTTTGGATCATTCCACACTGGCTTAATTGAACAATGTAGACTGATGCCCACATGGTTTTGTAGCAAGTGCTCACCCCGGCCCGTAATGGTTAATTAATTGCATGAACCATGTGTTCTTCCTTTAACAGTTTGGCAAGCTCATCTAGATTTCAAGTAACACACCTGCAATGATCAGCGTTTACCTCTTTCAATTGATAATACTTAGGCCTTCCCTCATTATTGAAAAAGAAAATGGATGTGGGCTGTCACATTCTCTTCTTGATGACCTTTGCTAGTGCCATCTGTCAACAACATGTGATATAATTGTATACCTTGCCCCCTTAGTACAATAGTCATAGGGAGCAGTAAACATTTCTACATGTTGTTGGCAGGCATGATCCTTTTTTCCTGAATTTGTCTGTGTCCCAGGCAGTGCCTGGTGTTCAGCCTGCACTCTGCAAACTTTCTCTACTTCTTTCTGCTGTGTTCAGGTACTTTCTGCAATTCTTTGTCTTTCATTACCGGTGCACATTTCTTCTTGCTTCCCAAAATACACCTGCTTGACTATGGGGAGCCATTTCTCTACCATTGTGGTTACACTGCAGTGACAATGTAGCCTATTAGTTGTATTCCAGCTGAGATGCACGCACAATCTGCACTCTGCATGCTTCAGGGCATCATGATGACGATTCATGGACCCATGTGGCCATATACGAGCTTGTACATCAGTGTTGTTAATACTTAATATTAGGATCTTAGCCCGACTATTCATGCATGAAGTGCAACCTGTGGAGGCATGTGAGTGTGAAGCCTGTGCTTGCTAGGTGGGCCCGGGGCATGCTTACCAGAAAATTTTGAAAATTGAAAGCCCAAATTATGCTTTTTCCTGAAGTTTCAGTGTTCCCAGAGCTCAACAATATGAAGCATTTTACAACATATACACACACACACACGTTCCTACATAATGATT
The DNA here is from genome assembly GCA_028565695.1 of Nicola tetela. Lineage (NCBI taxonomy): Eukaryota > Metazoa > Porifera > Calcarea > Clathrinida > Clathrinidae > Nicola > Nicola tetela. The sequence goes on from JAOWAW010116609.1 coordinate 10,760, forward strand.
CTCAAGTCTTCTCATTCACATAATGCATTCCCACCATAATTTCAGCAAGGTGGAATACAGAAGAAAAAGCATGGAATATTTTTTTAGAGTGTGAAATATTTTTTCCAGTCAGTTGGCTTTTGTCCAGCCATCCAATGCCCTCTCCAACTGGCCTCTGGACAGTAGGTCAGTGGCTGGTGACATCCCTGTACATGGTAGTGGAGACTCACGAGGCAATCTCAAAATGGTGGCATGGACACAAACAGGGCTGTAGACCCATCAGGATTGGATCCATACAGGGCCCAACATACATGTATATGTACTGAATGTACTAGTAATAGTTAGGGCAGAGCAAAGTTGCTCTTATTGCCAGTATTGGGGCATGACTAATTATCAAAGTTAAGCAAATGACCACACTTGAAGTCACTGGGGTAAGAGAAGGATGACACTGCGATCATTATTGTAGTTGACATCACTGGTTCTTCTCCTTTTTGTCAGATCTCTTCTGCTGGTTATCTTTCCTTTCCACGTCCTGCACCATATAATCCACCAACTGACTTTCCCACCAGTCAACCAATCATTGCTCCCTACTGGTCAACAACTGATCTACGTTGCAAAGGAAAATTATTCTATGGCATACATGAGAGTGGAGCTGTTGTCCAGAGAACAAATAATGATGTTCACAGCCATGGGGCTGCAAGTGACTCTGATTTTTCTGCCAGTTGGGTACTGGTTGTTACATGGAAGGAGGTCAGGGCATTCCCAGACACAGCTCACAGCAAAGACCTTGGGGTAAGTATTTTGTAGTTTGCATGGTCTAAGTTTCCTGATTTATGATGAAGGCGATGTTGCACATAGCTATAGTGAAGACCCCAGAAGATAGTATGAATATACATATGCTGTTTAATTAATGTGTCTCAAGAGAAGGACCAAAGAAATTGATGCTTGTACTTGATTTATTTGAGTGCAAAGAGCAGAGACTACATTGTTTGGGAATAGGAGGTCTGATCTACCTTGCAACTATTTGCCATGTGACATGGTTGTCAGTGAGAAACAGAGGTGACATGCATGCATTAACTCCATTGATGGGTGCCAATAGTGAAACTGTATGCACATTATGGACAAATTAGTGGCTATCAGACTAAAGTCTGTTATAAAGTGGCCCTGTGAACTGTCAAAGCTCACAACCCAAACAGCAAGCTCAGAGCAAGACAAAAGTGAACCGCACTTAACTGCTAATTTTCAGAACTGGCCATGTGCTCACTAGCACGGAAGATTATCAAAAGAATCAATCATGTGCAATCAAAATCAACGTGGCACAGTACACATCAACATGGCACAATACACATTAACTATAGTAACAAAGTAATTTCAGGGACTGATAGGACTTTTTATAACTCACTCTCATTATGAAGTTAAATCCGCTCACTGTGTGTCCTTGTAGATCTCATTACTAACTTCGTAACGAAGTGACTCAGCACACCATAACAATTTGTGCGTAAGGTCACACACCCACGCATAGAGTTCAATCTGTAACAATCCTCCCTCCTAAAAAAATGATACATACAATAAAAAATCTGAGAAGTTAGCAATTAATAAAAATAAAATTGAACAAGAGAAGATCTGAAAAGTCAACGTCAAAGGAAAAAAAAAACAAAAAATGAATTTCTCACACACTCACAGGCATACACTTCACAAATCAAGTCTCTTGGGTGGTTTTCGGACACATGGTGGATTTCGACATTCAGCAGTTGTAGGTTATTCGGGTTTGGATTCTGTTGTATATATTGTAGCTTGTGCTGGACTCGCTACAGGATCTTCAGGCTTTTCGGTTGTCTTACCAACATCAGGCTCTGGGCAGTGAAGAATCACAGGTTCTGGCTGCTGTGGTACTGTGGTAGATGTTGTTCTGCAGCGCAGGTGCTCGACATGAACATGATGATTCATACCTGCAACAGAAACTAAATAGGTTAGCATACCAAGATGTTCAACTACCATGCCTTCAAGCAACTTTGGCTTGCTGCCTGGACTCACATTAAACAGCCAGATGTAAACCGCCACTTGTAAATTCTCTGGGTGGCAACATGTCATCAATAGGATCCTGCTGTTGCATTGCTGCTGTAAAACATGGTTGCAACAGGGTAAGACGAGTTGTTGGCTGCTTCTTGAAAAGAAGGCTTGCTGGTGTTTGCCTTGCTGTTGTATGTGGCGTTGTTCTATACTGAAACAAAAAAAA
>JAOWAW010116631.1:0-12972 GCA_028565695.1 Nicola tetela
CTCTCTCTCTCTCTCTCTCGCTCTCTCTCTCTCTCTCTCTCTCACTCGCTCTCTCTCTCGCTCTCTCTCTCTCTCTCTCTCTCTCTCTCTCTCTCTCTCTCTCTCTCTCTCTCTCTCTCTATTTTCTGTCCAGAACTTTTCGCCCAGTCTACAACAGCTGCACATGTCCTAATATTAGTATGTACTGTAATGTTACCGGAGGTTGTGGGCAAAAGACCTGATTTCCTGATGTGTAAATTAAAGCAAACCATTGAGACAAACCCCAGTGTGGTATGTACAGATGATGATACACTGGTCTTTACATTGGTACTAGACTAATATTGGTAATTTTTCTAGCAATACGAAAAGTATGAAAATAAATTGTCCACGAAAATGAGTCGTTTTACAGTACTCTACCATTTCATAAACTTAACCTATCTTGAATTGATCTCAATCTCCCACTAACCTTTGTCCAGCTCAGCATGTCTGACAGTGTCACCTTCTTCTTGAAGAGCTTCTTTTTCGGTTGTCTGATTTTGTCAAACTTCGCAATTGACAAATCATCCTCAAGTGCCGCTTTCACCGGTGCAGGAGGTGGTGGAACTACAGCAACAAAGTCACACAGAAGCAAGAGTGAACAATTAACATACTGTACAGCACTAAGCATCAAGGAAGAAAATGATCTCCTGTGCAATCTTTCTTCCTCCCTTCTCCATCCATAAAAATATGGAAGCTATTAATCTACACAAGATTCTACATGATTCATGATCAGTGACTCCAGAATGCTTAAAGACAGTGCAATACTAGAGCATATTGAGGCTGTCCCTATGGCAAGTTACGCTTCTAAGGATCTTGCTTACTGGCTGCAGCGCCATCAGCTTGACCAGGAAGATCGGGAGCTGGTGGTGGGTTGAAGTCTTGTTGGTGGTGCTGTGCTTGTGCATGACTTTGTACTTCCTGTTCATGTGGCTGTGGACTGTACTGCTGATGATCAGACCCTTGCTGATCGTACTGTTGGTCATACTGCTGGTGATTGTAGTCTTGTTGATCATACTGCTGCTGCTCATATTCATAACGTTGCTGATCAGTCTCCTCTTGGCTAGTCACCTGCTCGTTGTACTGCTGACCATATTGTTGGTCATTGTGATACTCCGTCACACCATTCATATGATTAGCAGAGGTAAAATCTTCAACTGGGTATTCCTCTGACACCACCTGTGCTGAAGAGGTTTCACCAACAGTTGCTACCTACATAACAGACATAGCCAGAAGTAAAAAATGAAACCTCTACGATGACCATCATAATTATTATCAACTGAAGACAACAGAATACTTTATTAGAGACTCTTACTGTGAGACAAAATGATGATTAAAAGCAACAGCAAAACATTTCAGCATCTATGCCTTCATCAGTTACCCAACAGTTTTGTTTGACACAAGAATCTCATGACATTCTCATGTCAAACGGAACTGCCAGGCAACTGATGAAAGTGTAGACGCCAAAACATTTTGCTGTTGCTTTTAGTCATCCTTTTGTCTCACCTTAAGAGTCTCTAATAAAGTATCCTGTTGTCTTCAGTAGTATGAGGGTGAGTTGTAAAAAGTCATCTCATTCTTCTAATATCATCAATGACAGGGGCTTTAGACTGTCTCTCTCTAGCAAAGTATTGGTCTAGCCAAAGTAATACTGTATAGTCACTAATTTTTGTACGGCACTACTTTTCGTACTCTTCACATAAAACCATTTAGTATGAACTATTTTTTTGTATATAGAGTGTGGGCTCAAGGCAGCCAGTACTAGTACTCCCACCCTCTGTATAGATTCGAGAGTAAAGTTTCACACAGAACTTCTTAATTTTGTTCCTTGGCAAATATAAATGTATGAAAATTAGTTCTGTACAGTACGTTGGCACGTTACTGTCATTGTCTGCTTGCAGTGGTGCAGGGCCCTGTAGGCGATTGGCTACCTGCTTCTTGGGGCAAACTTCCGGCAGTCTGCCCCACAGCCAAAACAAACTTTTTTTTTTCTATTTTGATATGTTTTCTCTCATGTTTGTTCGATATAAATTCTTCCTGGTTGCACTTTTAGAAGTAGTTAAATTAGTCAAACGTGGAGTTGGTTTAGCCTAACTTTTCCTCCCTCTCTTTGCCATTTTTCTGCCTGGTTTTCCTTGATTTCTAGTCCCATTTGCTTTATGTTTCAGTACGATACTCGTGATTCAATCGCTCTCGGGGATAACTGAACATCACTTATAACCCAGTGTCGGTTGGTTTTGCGCGAAGGAGATTATCGCAACTGCCGCGATTGTATTTCAGTACGCTACTCACCTCCTGACGACCAGCCGGACCAGGTGATGGGGATGGATGAGGGTTTTCTTGCTGAAAAGCCTGAAGAACAGAAGAAATAATAAATGTTATGAAGAGACAGAAGGTGAGCTCGCCGTGGCGCAAACTCTGGAAAGAGCGAGGACGTAAAGCCAGCACGACTGACACTAAGCAGCACTGTACTATTGAAGGATTACCTGCAGGCGTGCCAGTGGAATGATGTCCGTAGCATCTGGCCGCTCCCAGACAGTTTCTTGCGTGGAAACATTGTAGTAATAACTGCATTTGCACTCAGCGTCATAAAGCTCCCACCATTGGTTTTCCCCCATCTCCCTCCTACCAATTTAAGTACAAACAAACAGCAGTCACCGACATAGATTCCTACCCTTCGCCATCTCAAGCGAAGGACACGTACACTTGCACCCCTTCTGGAGGATCCCAAGAGCAATCGCCAGTCTTCACATTCGCATACATTAGCTCGTTCGAACGGGGATCGATTATTTGAACCCATTCCACCTCCATGGCAGAGACCTTGGCTGGTTATAAACGACACTCAAGCAAACTTCCACTGCGCATGCCACTGCTACAAGCCTACATTTCTTTCACGACTGTCACCGGACAGTCCACTGGCCACAGCGTAGGCACCAAGGGTTGACGGCGTGAAGCATTCACAATACAACACAGTCCAAGGAAAAAGCTGCTTGGTTGCCTTCCCGCCCTTCACCTACTGCACTATCACTACTTAACTGGAAACAGGACAGGTCTCTCCTTACTCTTTCGTTCTCTCTCCTCGAGCACTTCCGAGACGTTTATGCCTCTCCTAATACTACTGGATCTTCTTTAGAGAAGACCAGCTAACTCCTGCAAGCAACTTGTTAGCGACGCCGGCATTCTTTGCAGCTGTCGGCCAAGGCAATTTTTCTGTAGCTAGCGCTGAGACTGCCAATCGATCGGCTTCATTACGTTACTTCAGGTATGCACGCGATGAAGTCGTTTGGCTTTGATCCGATCCGAGATCTACGAGTCGGTGTGTGTGCACAGTGCCATGCGCGGGCGCGTCGGCGTTACAATGCATATCTTGTGCATGATGTCGAGGTCCGGAGGTGTGGCGCATATCCATGTCAAGTCTGGCAACCTGGCACTGAGAGCGGACTCAGCTTGCGGCTGCGGCCAGCCGTGTGGAGACAACCCACGGTCTACTCCACTCCCACAGAACTGCTACCCTGCACCGGAAACGCCATAGACACTTCTAAAAAATATAGCACCCTTTTTTATGGTACTCTATTTTGCTTACGTATGCCATCCCTTCCCCAGAAATTACTAAACTTCCTTTTTCGAGGACCAGGCAGTATCAACCCAAACAGAAATCGTTAGTAGACTTTGCATAACTTTGATCTGCAAGACCCTTTCAGTGTAGGGCTAGCTTCCATGTTAGTTTGTGGTCTTCGGGAGCTAAAGTATTATTGTAGGTAACTCCTTTCGTCATACAGCAACTGCCACGTGCACTCTTTCGCAGTCACGAAGAGATCACCTCGGTACCTCCTGCTTTTTGGATCTTTCTCTTCGCAACTTAATCATGGAGTATCATGGAAATGAGGTTACCAGTCTTCATTGGGAAGAATGTGACGTTTTACTGGTTCGTGTAAAAGAAACTTTGACTAACAACTTACCTTCTCTCTCTCTCTTTCTCTCTCTCTCTCTCTCTCTCTCTCTCTCTCTCTCTCTCTATCTATCTATCTATCTATCTATCTATCTATCTATCTATCTATGTCGCTCTATTGCACCCATTAGTATAAAAAGTCTTTTTGCAATGTGGTGGAAGATAAGTGCGGAGCAAATCACTGTCAGGCAAAGGAGGGTTAAGATAGCAGTTTGCATGTATGCACTTCAAAGTACTTTCTTTCTTTGGAGGGAAGAAGGCTAGCTTTTTACAGAATTTCGCTTATTCGCCGGCAATTGTTTCGACTTCTTTTTCTATGCAAGTACATGTACTCGTTTATATGGAAACAGATTAACGGTTTGACCCTATCGAGAATCTACGTATTGCTATTTTGTTGTTTACTACAATCAATGGTCAATACCTTAAATTAACAAGGAAGGGGAAAGAAATCCGGAAGTAAACAAGATAAGAAGGCAGTCGATTAATTGACAAGAGAGAATAAAGTATATACGAGTACGTTGTTCATTGTATTTATTTCCTGCGTCTGTTGGGAAAATAGCTGGTAGAATCTGATAGTATGAAGAGGACTGGTTCTTTTGCTACATTGCTATGGGGAGAAAAAAATAAGAGAGAGGCAGCTTGAGCAAGATAAAAGCGGGGTGTTACAGGGAACAAAAAAAAAACACTACAAGGAGATTTCTTTGGACTAGGGCTAAAACATGTACACGCAGTGTTGGGTAACAGTAAGGTGAAATAGTGTCACAGGTTTCAAGCTTGGAGCAACTGTTTGTATTTAGAACAATTGTCAGATTTTATTTGGTGCTGGGGATAGCTTGACGTTAACGTTTCACCCATACTGTTAGAAATCTGGCCCGCTCGTTGAGTGTAGTTGGCAACGTTTTATGCTTGCTATGAATTTTGTAGGAGTAGAATTTCACTGGCCAGGATAGTATTATTTGGCGTAACACCTAAAATTAATTGACACTGCGAAACAAAATTCATGGCTGTAGACTACTAGTATGACTCTACAAGGCAGAGAGCTAAAACAAGATTTTCATTACAAGGCACATTTACTGTAGAATATGGGTTGCACATGCCTGCTCAAAGCAGCAGGGATCTTGGGAGTCATATACGACCTTTCTGTACCACTCAGTACAGCATGCAGTAGACTACCAAGTTTAATGGTGGCACTGAATTATCAATCTATTTCAATAGAATCTGATGTTTTTCACCAAAATTGGATGCGCTGAAACTTACATGATTTACAGATACAATGACAGCATTATATATAGTATGTAATGTTGAAGTATAACTATGCTGGGTTTTTTTTTCTGTATTGACTTATGGTGCTTCATTCTGGTATTGTGCTGTCTATTTATGTAGCCATCTGTCTCTGTTGGCCATGTTGGACAGCTTAGCATGGACTTACTAATTAGCTCTTTGGCAGCTGAACGAGTTGGCCGATTAGATCATCCAGCACTATACCCCATAGTTGGCATGGACACATATAGACCTGGCCAGCAGTCTTCAGTGGGTACACTACAAACAGCTCTCGAAGGTTGGTGCGTGCACTGCACTATCTTAATCCATATTACGTGTATATTGTGAATTGGGCAACTGGTCTGTGAATTAGTAAATTTATTAGCTTCAGATACATGTGTGCCTTAGAAGGTTCTGTTTGCATATTGTTTGGCATCTGTAATTGCTGTACTCTGTACTTTGCTATAGCTGGGTGCTAGTTATTTCTATTTTTTTTCTAGCTTCTACTGTCTGGAGAATAGAAACTATTTGTTTCAATGAACTAATTTCAACTGCAACAAAGGCAGTCTTCCCATTTACTCTTTCAAAGAGGTGTCACTTTCACAAGGGGAAATTATCCTTTTCTACTGCAACAATTTCTACAAAGCCTGAAGGGTGTGGATATAGAGGAATCAGGTTGTTAAATTAAAATCAAGCTTATCTGCAATAGTGTTCTTTCTGAAGATTTTTCTTTATCCTATCACAATCAGCATCATAGTTAAGAGAAATTTCTTTGTTTTCTCTTGTGTTCCTAGTGTACTATTGTCCAGAGAGGCACCTTGTTTTAATCCAGCAGCGCTCACCATGTATTCCTGTAAGTCATGCGTACCGACATCTTGGAGTTGGTTCCTGTAAAATGGGAAATTTTCGCGGCAGGTTTTGTTCACGTTTTTGGCAAAGCAGCCTTTTTCATGATGGGTTATTTTTGCAATATTTACAAGGCCTGTTCTATCCAGCACAGCATAACTATAGGCAGACATATTCAAGAGTTTTTTTTACACGTCTAAAGTTCACAATTTCCATCCATTCACGAAATCTGCGAAAATTTCCCCTTCACAAAAATGTTCTGTTTTAGAGTAGCTTCTTCAACTACTGTAATCATGATAATGGTGGGGTTGAAAAGTTTCTTGAGCTTGAAACCAAAATAATTTGATAGAATTAGCTGATTGAGGTGCATTTGAGGGAATCCAACTCTTTGCATTTGGTAGATCAACTTTTAACTATTGGCCATTGTCATTGTGCATCTGGGGACATGCTGTATTCAAAAACAGTTGCATGTTTAGATATTTCTCATGTGGTTGGTATACTGTTGCAAACTACTGTAACACAGGACTAACATGAATGAGATACAACAGCTGCTCAGGTCTGTACCCCTCCACACAGTCTGCCCCTGGTAGGGTATAACCCTAAACTCCAATGCGAAGGTTGCACCCTTGTAGATTGCTTCAAATTTTAAAGGCCTCAGACCAGTACCAGCAGCAACGAGCTCCTGATATCATGGTAGCAGGACACAGTTGTGGCAGATTAGTAGTGACACATATACATGTTAAAGCGAGGTATTTTTGAGCATGTGTGCATGGCAGCTACATTGTAGTTAACTATGGGTGTGGTTTAGTGGCATACCGGTATTCAGTGAAATGTAAACTGAAAGAATAAACAAACCTTGATCACATCACAAAATTGGAGCATCCCTTTAAAGCTCAAGTGGTGGTAGATGAACAAGTTTGTGGATGGGATGTAGTGTGGCTCACCCTATGGATGATTCCTCTGCATCATGTGAGAGTTTGGGATCACCATATTGTCCTTATATCTGGAGCATTTTTGAATGTTAATATTGAGTGGTTTCTGTTGTCATGGTAACCTCTGTGTTCTTACCCCAGCTGATCAGTATTTCTGTGAGCAGCTGGTTTTGTCCAGAGGGATAGTGATGTACCTCGTTTCCTTACCCCAGCCAGAGATGCTCCCATTGTCTGTCTGGTATACAGGGAGGATACAGTGCACTAATCAACAGCTGATGTGGATTGAATTTTGTTTCAACCTTTTCTGTCTAGGCGTTATTTGATAGTTGAGTTGCCTGGTCAGTGATGGGTTTTAACTCGTCTAAGTTGTTGTGTTATTAAAGGGTAGGCAGAAAGAGTTCTGCTGTCACCTTGTTGAATGGCTGAAGAAGTGTCGTTTACAGTCAATTATCATGCTGGGCAGTATGGATGCGCAACGTAGAGTGGACAATGAGCTACAAGGGTAAGCGTGGCTTTGTTTCCTCATTGTTTGAAGTAGGTGATTGCAATCAAAAATGATAAGTAGCAGAGTACTTTGTTGACAGGTGATTAATTGTTTTTTTTTTCTGCTGTCAGTGACCAGTTACGGTTTGCCTGCACTCCAGCAGCAAGTGCTGTGTGTACTGCACTACATGACCTTGGATGGCAAGCAGCTACTCACCAATCAGGTTGGTGAACTCATAAGTTTATCCGGTTTTTGTGTTGGTACTTGTGTAGAGCCATCTGTTTATCAGGCTTGTGCTGGTGTGCTTCTCCTGTTAGGTGATGGGAAGTTACACATTCCTGGAAGTGGTATGGCCCAGCGACTCTTTGCTAAGTGGTATGTTTGTCAGCAGTAAACCTGGAGCTGCCTCATGCTATGCATTTTTAAAGCACCATGAAGGCAAATTGGAAATCCCATTTTAAAAGATTACTCTGCTCATCAGCTCTGTTGTTGATCTTATCAGAGTTTTGCTTTTCGTAAATTTGAAGTTTCTATTTAATAGTGATGTTTTCTCTATCGGTTATTATTTTTGTTTCATTTGCATATTTACTACTTTGTTAATCTAATGGTAACATGTTTATTTTTTTTTACAGCACAGAAGAGGACATGAAGATGTCACTTGTACTGTGGTTCAGTCTACCAGGTTGTCAGGTCCATGATGCCATTCAGTTGGTTGGTAGACTTAATCAGTGGCAAACGCTGATAACAGATCAGGTAGGAGGTTAACAAGTGTCTCTCTGACTTGCTTTCTTAATCTGTCACACATCATTTGGCTACCGTCGTTTACTTTTGCTGACATGAAGACAGGTCTTGACACACACATGCATTCACACACACTCACACAGTCTACTATAAGTCTATTTCAAGTATCTGTGTCATAGATGATTGTGCAATATTGTATGATTTTGTCTTGGACAAATGCATTTTGTGTTACTGATTGTGAAATTCCTTTTCAAAGTTTTGTAGAAGTGGAAGTATAACTGTCAAACTGTTCAAGAATGACATTTTCATGTTGTGGATGGTCACTTTGTAAAGTATTTCTTTTGAGATACGTGCTTTTTTGTCATGTTTCCTTTCTCATTGTGTCTCTGTGCTTTCATCGGTATGATGCTGCTGCATCTTGTCATTTTATGCAGGAGCCTGGGAGTGAGGAACAGTCCTTGCTTGGTGAGGCCTTATGGTCAATGGCTTTGTTTAAGCTGTTTCTGAGGAGTCCAATGCATGCACCTTCTCATTAGCTTTTGGCTGAGTTACTCCTTATCACGGTGCATCAGAGTTGGTATTTCATCTATAGCTACTGGCTCTTCATGGTGACAGGGGATGAGAGATGATAGTAGAGCTACTAAGTCTGTTTCAAATATACTGTGTAGTTGTCTGCCAGGCTGCTGCATAAGAAGAGCATGATCACTGTATTTCAAGCAAGTACTGTATAGAGTGAAAAAGGTCTGCTCTCACTTTTTGATAGTAAACAGGGACAGTGAGTGATGCAGAATCTACAGCTGTTAGCATTTTCTCTGTCAGGTAGATAGCTGTGTTTTCATCCGAAGAGAGGTTTTTTTCTGAAGTTATCAGTATTTCAACAATGTTTCTTTTTTTTCTTGACATTTACAGGCAAGCAGTGGAATTACCCGTCCTCATGGAAGTTGTTCCTTCCTAAGGATCCAGAAGAACTATTGTATTAAACAATGCCAAACCAGAGCATCATACATCAAAACCAGAGTGCCTGTGTCTCCAACCTGCACATCTAAGTTCTTTTGCACTGCTGTGGTTATCTTCAAAAAAATCTGTTTTCAACAGAACTGTTCACCACACCTCAGCCAAAAAATCTCATGCCATAGGTGACTCATCCTTGAGCAAGATTTATCAGATGCTATCTGCTTTGCAAAAATTATCCTCCAAGATTGATTGTCAAGCAGAAGAACTCAATCTCGTTGCTCATCTTAAAACTTAAGATTAAGCTTAAAACTTGCTTCCATGAAGTTGAATGTCAGAGCAAATTGAGCCTTTCGGCTTTCCTTTTCCTAGAGTCCATCTCCACGAGCATGTACTTTCATCTGCCCATTGTTTATTATGCCTCTTGTACTCATCAATCATGTTTTTGTTGAAATAAAAGAGCTGCCACTGCATCTCTGTTTATATTTTAGTCTTTACTGTACACAACCTACAAGTTGTTAAAGTTTTGAAGGAAATTAAAGTCAGCACACCACGGTGGTCTTTTCACAAGGATCCCTGTCTGATATTGAATGCACGTGTGAGAGAGAGACAGAGCACCAGTCTGTGTGCCAGTGTCTTCCTAGTGCTAGCAGATGGTTCAAGAATTAACAATACGGTCAATGATTATGAAATTTGATAAAGCAACATGCTTATTTAGGGTGTGCATCTTATGACATCTCTTTGTTCTGCCAGCCCCACAAGCTGTTAATCTGAGCAACACACATACTTAATGTAGGTATATGCACAATCACTGACATTCAACTGACTAGTTATTGAAAGCATATTGAGAAAAGATGAATAGGAAGTATATCCCGAGAGAGCAGAGAGCATGCAATATATGAAGAGACAAGCATGTGTTACAAGTGAGACAGGAGCAGATGGATGAGAGTACTAGACAGATTATCGAGGTCTAAGTACAGCCATAGGAGGAGGAACTGTACCCGGTGGTGCCAGCCCAGGCGGATGGGGAGCAACTGGCTTAGGCTCAATCTTGAAGTGAAACTGCAAGAAAAACTAAAGTAGAGCAGGAAAAAAAGTTTGAACTTTTCTTTCACCAAAAGAGAAAAGGATGGATAGACACAGAAGAATTGGGAGTGGAGTGATGACACAAAAAGACACCTGAAAACACACAACCAACTACTGCACAGGAGGGGGTGAGAGCAACCATTGACAAGTGCATGTTGTCCAATGCCTGAAAAATTGAGCTCAAAACGTTATCTGGCAGTTTTAGACTACAGAAGCCAATATGAATAAGTGCATACCAGTACATGCCAAATCATTGGTAGTTTGTTGCCATTGTAAAACACTGCATCAGGAAAAATAAGTCTACTCTTCTCAGGCACTCATCCGGTACACGCTTACAAGTCATATGTACCATACTTAATTGCACAGAACTATTTAAAAATACCACAAAGGGCTGTAGACAAAAACAAATCATGGGGAACTGGTGCCACCTCATTCTGTTCAGCATACAACACAACTTCCTTTTAAAAGCTGCTATAAACTAATCAACCATACACACACCTACATTAGATTTCCAAGATAAAAAAGCAATCACCAATCACTGAGCCAGACAGGCCACAAAAGTTCTCTTTACAACTCTTACATCCAGCCACTAAGGCTTTCTCTGCCCAGCCGATGTCTGGCCAATGAAAACTGATAAACGCACCAATAATAAAGATGGGTTACCCTTGCTCACATTTTGAAAATTTTCACAATGGATGAAAAATCACAAAGTTTAATGGTGAATGGACCACCCACACACCAGCACACAGAACACATGTCAAACCACAATCGCCATCCCTTTTGCAACAGAATGCTAGAAGAGATTTTGCATTTGATCCAAATTAATCAGTACTACAGTATGCCAAGACGTATGTTATTAACACAAACAATAGTCCACCTAACCTGTTTTGTCTCCTTATTCCATTCAGTGAAAAATTTGCCCTCTGATTTGTCAATTTCTCGACTAGGCACCTGGGACAAAGGAGATGAAAGGAAAGAGTTGCTTAGAATGAAAACAGCAAAACAAGAAGTGGGGTGATCATTTACCTTAAATGATATTGTCTCATATGGTTCAGCTGCAAACAAGAGGTACTGCCATGCTTTGTCCGGGGGTTCAACATGCTGCTCATAAGCAGACATAAATCGATGCCGCGGCTGAACTCCATCAGCAATCTCTGGATAATCAACCTACACCATCACCAGTGTAGAAAAGAAACAGAGCGTTTCTGGCCTAAAAACCAACCCACTAACAATTAACATCCAATCATTGATGGTTATGAATCAATTGGCCTGAGCATCAGGCTGCATGCAATCTTCAAAGTAAGGTCAACCCTAAGCCATGTTCTCAGCTGTAGCGTTTCTATCAGCAATATGACACATGATGCCATCAAAGGGCCATATGAAATTGTGATGATATCTGCATGGACCAACTCTTTCACGATATCACTGTATACTATAGTGCATTTCAGAGTCCTTCAACATTCAACTATACAAAGATGGGTCTAAAATTAAGTAAGTATTCTCCTTCCCACCCCTACAGCAAACTTGAGTAAAAAACAATCGAGACTAATACATTATATGATGGTACTACTGAGAACAAGGACATGCCATCCATTCCCAGAAATAACAAATCTTAATACCACCACTGTTGTAGGTGACATATAAAAGTATCACACCTGTACATCACTTTATGTTGTAGCTATCTATACACACCTGGAATAGCAAGCTGTGTTGTCCAGAATCGGTATCTCTCTGTTTTGTAACTACAAAGTCACAAACATACAGACACACACAGATAAACACACAAGCGCACATGTGTACCTGTCCATTAATCATTACAAATATAGTAAAACACAGAAATAAAATGCAGGCAAAAAAGCTTAGCCATACACAATCGAGAAAATGAAAGAGAAAGAAGGGGGGGGGGAGCTGACAAACAGATACAAAAAGAGATAAAGAAAAAATTTATAGTCTTCTACACTGAATTAAGGATACATGCAAATTCTTTCAACTTTTAGTAGAGTAGAAAGAGGATTGCCCCAGCTGTTTCAATGGCCTACCTTGGTAACCTGGACGGCCAATCTTGACAAACTTTTTGACATCCACACGCATCTTTTCCTGCACCAAAAGAGAAAGAGTACAACTACTTGTAAGTTAGTGCACAAACACCTCTGCATCATAATACTGTCCATAAGATACAAGACACTAGTGATGAAATGAGGGCCTATGGCACTTGTGCTTCTACTGTATTACTTGTGCATTTTATATCTTCTTGCAGATAAAAATGACCAATACCTTAAAGAGAATTTCCCCTAATGGCAATGTACATCTATCAGCACTGACTGATATTACTTACATTGACTTTTGAAACCTGTATATGTTTTCATTCTGCGCGTGGCCAATGAACATTGGTATTTCCACTGAAAGAACTACTGGTACAGACAAGCTCTCTTAATGCTAGCAGGCTAACAGGCAGGCTCACTATCTCTACTAGTGTTTCATATCATTTAGGAGTGCCACAATCATCATGATGACTCAAAGATAATCATGTCAACTTGTTGCAGTCTGTCTTACGCTCTGCTCGTCTACGTATAACCTTTGTTCCCTCTCTCTCTCTCTCTCTCTCTCTCTCTCTCTCTCTCTCTCTCTCTCTCTCTCTCTCACTATCTCTTATATCATTACTCAAAGTGCGAAATGCAAAGAGGAGGGGAGGAGGAGGAGGAGGAGAA
>JAOWAW010116643.1:0-12970 GCA_028565695.1 Nicola tetela
TCTCTCTCTCTCTCTCTCTCTCTCTCTCTCTCTCTCTCTCTCTCTCTCTCTCTCTCTCTCTCTCTCTCTATTTGTCTCTCTCTCTCTCTCTCTCTCTCACACACACACACACACACACACACAATAATGTCTGTTGCCAGTTCTCTAGGCCGCAGAAGGTGGAAAGAAATAAAAGTTACCTTGACGAAACGTGAACTTCGTGTGTTTACCTCATGACTCGCGACGTCTATAATATATGTCGCTAAGGCTACAGCCCTGACCTCAGTGCTTAATTCGGAGCGTTCACGAAGATACTCGTACTGCATGCACTCATCTAGCGGTCGAGAACTAAGGATATTAGTGGTACATTACATCCGCGGTTATACATGTGGAATGTATCGCACCTCAATTAACGAAACTTATTGCTTCCGAAAACGTCCATTCTTGCACTTGAAGGATGGACATTTCGGAAGTGATAATTTTCGTTAATTTGGTTTTGACCGTCTTTCGAATTCCGGTGGTAGCGATTCATTTGGTAACGTTGTAGCGCATACAATGGGCAGTACTTCATGAGCATACTCAGAAAAAAATTTCAGATTCGGCAGATGTGTGTATAATAAAGAGTCTCTTCCCAACAGCCATATTTACCAAATTCACTGACAATGTATCGCTTCAAATGGTATCCATTGAATGAAAATTTTCTCAGTGTAGTAACAACATACATGCAGTACTGCTGATACGTCGTAACGTCGAGTCACATGCCAGAATTCGAAGCTAGAATACACGCAACCACCTATCCGACACGGCAGCCATGCTAAACACGCAGTCCAACTATTTGCACAACTCGGCTCCATCTTCAAGTGGACTAGCCCGGAACAAGAAAAAGCAGCGGAAACTCGAGTAGGAATTCATCATGCTTCTTGTTGCAGTGAAGAATCGATAAAGGTGTTACTGAGATTTTTCCGCCTTGACAAGCAACGACACACATCAGATCAGGACAGCGCTAAACAACGCCCCCGATGGGAGTATCCTTTTTGGTGACGTCGACCATCGACACTTGAAAACTTACCCCAGTCTGGCTCCGACTGCCGTAGATCACGGAAAAAGAAGGCTGGGAGTGTATAGTCTTTGTCAAGTCCCCACTGCCCATTTTTACCCGTGACATGTAGAGAGCAAAAACACTATTTCCACTCCATGTTTCAAACTAGGATCGAGGCCCGAATAACAGCCACTGTGTTCGTCGCGGTGAGCGGTTCCTCTGCGTGGCTACATCCCGGGGAAGCCTTTCGTACTCTAGTTTCTCCAGACCCTGTTCGGCTTTCTCAGGCCTGTCTAAGTAGTCCGACAGACTTAGGAACAACAACCAATGCCGTTCAAGGGAATGGTTTTCCTCACAGATGTAAGCCCTTTCAGTGGCGGGAATTCGAATTCAAAGGAGTACCGGTACCTTATAGCAGTCAATGCACCCCTTTGTCGTTCGCGCTCCTGTCGTAGAACCGCAGCCGGCCACGGTCAACAAGTTCGAAGACTTCGTTAGCGCGCCAGAACTAGCACGACTTCAGACCAGCGGCCACAGCGGCTGGAACAGGCACAATCATAGTAGTCTACTAGGTGTGGAATTGCCTTCAGCGAAAAGAGATTTTGACAGTTCTTTCCAAGCAGCCATTATCATGATGATATCATCATGATCATGGTGATGATGATTCTACACTGTATCGGTGTACACGTGAACACCAGTAGACACTGTACCATGATCAACATGGTGTACACTGTGCAGACCGGTTAGCACTGTACATGTACCACGATATACATGTACTGCAAATTCACTATTCTAATGATAAGTTTTATACATGTGCTCATAGTGCTGTCGCTAGTATACCGGGAACTTCATGCACTGCATGCATGGAATCGAATCAGAGGAATCGGATCGTGGCCTCAACTTCTGATCCAAATACACAGCGCGTGTACTATGATCGTTGGTGTTCTCTATTGTAACGGTTGTTCATATTATCCTTTACTGCGTTTTCCAAAGTTTTCTTCTTTTTATAATGTTACTTGTGCGTCGTCAATCGATTGCTTTCATGCTATTTACAGCAGAGGCAATCCGGCCGCAACGCGACCAACAGACCAACACATGCCTGTTGGGAGCAGCGCAGCTGAGCAACGCAAGGGTCCCCCGCCCGAGCTGCTCGCCCGCCTCAGCGTTTTCCAGGTCTCAGGTTACGCACCTAGGAACATCGGAGTGTAAACTGAACTTGATCATTCCGCTATGCTACAGCTAGGATCTAAAGGAGTCCGGTTGCCTTGTAAGCTTGTCATGATTGAGTTCCAGTTTAACTTTCCAGTGCTCGATTCAGCAGCGATACGACTCTGCTGGAGAAGAGCCAGTCCTGACTATAAAGCTGACGGGTCGCACTGCCGGCAAGTTCAGTAGCAAGGCCGCCGTGCAGACAAGACCTTCGCTGACGGACACGACTTCTTCGGCTGCTATGTTTACGAGGACGAGAAACAAGCCAAGACAAGTGGCTCCTCAGACCAAGCAGAACCAACGGAGTGACTTTGTCAAGCACACGCCCGCGGAGAGTTCAAGTTGTCGGGAAGAGGTGAAGCTGACGGAGCGTCTCTGGCTGTCGGTATGGCATGCGCTTGATAAGGTAAGCGACCAGTACGGTAAGCCGGTCCGGGCGAGAGCTGCTTTAGCAACTTGTATTTTGTCTTTCGGCCGCTGTTCAGCTTTTCGTAAACATTAGGTCTACCAGTTTCTTTCCGGGTAAACAGTGGTGAGTGAAACAAGATGGCCTAGTATTACGACTATCGGTTGATCACTTACCACTGACTACCGTACTAACCAGTTACCGGTTTTAATGCATTATGGTCTACACGTATACGAAGACTTATGCTTATTAATCGCGACAATGATCCTTCATCGCATTATCACCGTAATCAGTGCCTGAGTGCTGTGTACACTGAGAATGTCAAGGAAGGGTGCGGCTCAGCAAGCTCAGCGAGCCACGCCGACGACGGGTCACGAATGTTCTTCTGACAGGAGTTACAGAGGTTGACCCACGCCAGTAGTCTGCAATTGGTTTCTTCTTCCTGAAGCTGTTGGTCCAGAAGCTTGATGTAGCCATGGTGGTCAAGATCTAGTAACGAAGCGATATCGTCTGTCGTAGTTGGATCCACAACAGTATTGAAGGTCAGGGTCAAGCCGTCATGTAATCCCGCACAGCACTCGGAGCCACCTCCGCCAGTTGTTGTTTGCCTTGTTGCTACTTGAACCCGTCCGTTTCGGATCCTACACCGTGACTTCTCTACTGATGCGCGTTTCTAATCCCCTCCCGGCCGTAATACATGTGGCAGCCCTGCATTTCAGTGGGACGCACGCCAGTGGGGGAGCTGTCGCAGCCTCTGACACAGGACCTTGCAGAGGCTGCAAGATCAGCGACCCGTCTACCGTTTCTAGATGTTGATGTTCAACGCACAGGTGATACCTTGACAAGATCTGTATATCGTAAGCGAACGTTCACTGGCTTATACACCTGTTGGGACTCGTTTTGTGATCCCAGGCATAAGATCGGTCTCATTCACTCCTTGACGTGGCGTGTAAAAAAGATTTGTTCAGGGAGCACGCATGAGGATGAATTCCACAAGCTCAGAGAGATTTTTGCGACTAATGGATATCTGTGGAACATTGTCAACAGCACCACCAGCAGGGTGGTTCTGTCTTCGCTGAGTTTGGCAACTGAGAGCTCTATATGTTACGAGTGATCAAATGGCTTGTGCAGGCAGGGTTGATCTGGTTGTCTTACGCCTTCCGTGGTTGGGTAAAACTAGCAGTCATTTTTGGCGTGATATTACCACAATCGTTGAGAAGGCCTATCCCTCAGTGAACATGTGGGTGATCTTCACGAGCAAAGCTGTTTTTCCAGGTACTGCCGAAGATGTTTTGCCGGCAACTGTGAAAAGTTTGGCCATTTATCTTTTTATGCGCTGCTGTGGGCAATCATATGCTGGCAAGACAATGCAGCAGCTATCCGTGAGGATAAAGCAGCATGTTCCTGAAAAGCTGTTAATACTACGACCAAAACCAGCTGACCACAGGAAGAAAGGGGATTCAGCGATCACTAAACATTTGAAGGAGAGGCCAGAGTGTATCACTGGGATTCATAGTGATGTCGCTAAGTGGTTTGTGGTTTTGGCGCAGGGGAGACATCGGTTACACCTGGATGCTTTGGAGGCGCTGTTTATCAAGGCACTAAACCCATCACTTTGCCTGCAAAAGGAGTTTGTTCGACCGTTACACTTGTTTGAATGTTTTGAGTATTTTGTCACTTCTTCACGCGTTCCTTCTACAGATCTTTGTGCAGTTGTGCAATCATATGCCACCATTTCGCGCCAAAATTTGACTGAGGGGCAAAACTGTAGTCAGCAAACAGTTTCTGTGTGAGGAAGATTGTGGAGGATAACTGTTTATCTTGCAGAGGGCTGCTCAAGGCCTTGGTTATGCCCAGGCATGACACCTGCTGTGCTCCTGGATGCAGCAGCCATAGAGATCCTTTCGACAGCTCTCTTAGGTTTCACAGGATCTCGGCTGACCCTGAAACTTGCCACGTTTGGATTGCTCAAATCAACCATAAAGACCTTCGTGAGTCTGATGTGACATCCTCGACTTGATTATGTTGTAAGCACTTCTTTGAGGGACAGAAAACTGAAGAGCAACTTTTACCTGTTTATTGTATCGACAAGACTTATCCCCTTGCTCACCAAGGGCCGACGAAGCGTTCTGTTCATGTCTGTGAAGTACCAAAGGCCAAACGAAGAAAGTTGCAGGCAGATCAGGACGAGGAACTGTTGAGGGCCAATGCAGCCGACGCTCTTTTGCTTCTGCAGGGCTGTCCTGAGGTGGAAACTGTAAGCGAGACTCAGACTGCCGAATCTGGTGGTTGTAGTGTTTGTGTGATCCCGAAGAAGTCTTGAAGACTTTTTTGAGTTGCACTGACTGTTGAAGAAAAGAGGAAGAGATATGTGGGCTGAAGCTGAATGTTTTGGAATTGGAGAAATCACTGACAAATGCTAGTACAAATCACTTTGGGATTGCCAGGCTTGCTGATGATGACATGCAGTTGCAGTACTGCACTGGCTTGCCCAGTTATGCCATTTTCAGGTCCTTAGTCTCCTACCTGCAGCCAAATCTGAGCATGGTCCATTGGTCAAGTGATTCATCATGCGGTTTCTCCAGAAGACTAACTCCTGAAGATGAGCTCTTGCTCATTCTGATGCGCATCAGGAAAGGTACACAGATAAACAACTTGGCATACTGATTTGGATTCAAATCATCCAGCCATGTGTCACTTCTTTTTTGTCATTGGGTGAAGTTTTTGGCGGAGGAACTGGGTGAGTTGATCAAGTGGCCATCACGTCGTCAGGTCAGAAGAAACCTTCCAAAGGTTTTCAACAAGGACGAGTTCAAGCCAGTACGTTGTATTATCGATTGCACAGAGTTTGTTATTCGAGCTCCATCATCAATTTCCTCGGGGACTATGACCTACTCTGATTACAAGGGCTAGCGCACTGTGAAAGCTCTTTGCTGCATTACACCTGACGGTTATATCAGCTTCATCTCATGAGCATATCCAGGTTCGATTTCGGACAATGCTATCGCTTTGAAGTCAGGCATGTTGGATGTGTGTGAACCTGGGGACTGTCTACTTGCGGACAAAGGATTCGCTATCTCAAATGCTGAGTTGCAATCATGTGGTCTGACTCTCATTGTCCCATCATTCTGAGACGGTGACACACAATTTCTGTCCACTGAAGTGCAGTTGATGCGTGAAATCGCTGGACTTCGTATCACAGTAGAGAATTGTATTTTACAAATCACATACTGCAAGATTTTGAAGAGCAAACTGCCTATCAACAGTCTGCATGCAGCCTCTGACCTTGTTACAGTTGCTTCTGCCCTTGCCAACTTCATGGCACCTCTTAGGAAGTAGCTACATAGCAGCATTTGCTCTGCCATTTTTAACTTTATCATAACATAACACTTCCATTACTTTTTTGGTGTGTCTTCTTTTTTTAGAATGTTCGCAAATGGGTGTTGAACAGAGAAGGTGTGCATACCTTCCTAGCACACACTGTACAACCAGAATTGGAATGGGAATTAAACAAACGTGAAGAATGGTGCACTTCGAAAACAGACGTAGATGTCTTTGCTTTGTTGTCTGAACGATTTTTTTTCCATCAATCATTCTCACTTCAAGAAAGAACAGACTGCACATGAAGCAAGGAGAGAATTCACTGCAAAGGACACAAATGGAATCAGTTGACAAGTTGTGGAGTAAGATACAGTATGGTGAACAAAAATGTGATGTCCCCTGCTCAGGAAAAGAGAAAAATAGCAGAACATTTAACATTATGATAAGAGATTCTCATTTATGTACAAAACATGGTTGACATTTTTACTTAAAACTGATGCAACATGGCTAATGCGTGACTGTGCAGGATGCAACCCATCATATAAATACCTCAGACCGGCACGATCACACAAGGCAGCACTGTAGTGACTGGCAGAGAAGAACATGGCAGCAACTAAGCGTAACATGAAACCTTGAACAACAAGTGTAGAAGGGACATCTTCAAGGGACTTCATCAATCCATTCATGAAAAACATGTGCACATCAAAGCACAAAATGGGTACAGATGGCAAAATGAAGGACCTGCTTGAGAAACGGCATATTCCCGGGCACAGCTCAACACAAGAGTTCTCCTCACACAAGTTCAGCTGCAACAATGCATGGTAAAGATGACTTGCACTGTGGTGGAACCAATCATTGACCAGTCTAGTAAACGCCTGCCATTCTCTGAATGGCTCATGTCACTCTGTCTTAAAGTCATTGCAAACACATTACCACAACAAAATGCATGTCAGTGTGGAATTTTTAAAAATCACAAATAGCACCATTTCAACAAGATGCACGGATAATGAAGAATCTGTCTCATTCTTCATGATTAACATTGAGAAATCTTACAGGCTCAAAATTTCCGTTATACAAACATACTACCACAGTACCAGAATTAAAGCAGCTAAATTTGGTATGGTGCGATCCAAAAATCTCCAAACTTATTTTAATGTACAAGGGCACCCTATGTCAGGTGAAGAGCATGCAGTTTAAAAAGCATGTGATGTGATTTTGCTGCTTGGCAACTGTTTTCACCTCAGCTCCCAAAAATAATAGAGGGCTCAAAATCTAAGGACAACTTACATCAAAAAGGGAATTCCTCTTCTGAAAACGTGTGGGCTGTCTGCAGGGGCCACCTTCACATACAGTTGTATAAGTGGAAGACATTAAGGGAGACAGATACTGAAATGACTCTTCTGCTTCATCAACGAGGAGGTTGGCATGTTGGCCTGATGTATCTTTGCCAGTAAAGAGTAGCCATTTCAACTTAGCGTCATACCAATCACCTTGCTTCACACGTTCATGCACGTCAGGAAGGACCAAGCACACAGGGAAACAGCACCATGAAAACATGGCTTTGAAAGCAGGAAGTTCTGTGAAAAGAAAGTTGAAAATCGTCAGCATATTGTCAATGATGCATGTGTTCACAAGCTTTGCTTTGTTGCCATCAACAAGTCCAGTTTGTGGATCAACCGGTATAGCATTGCCCCAAGGTGAAAAGGTCACGCTGCAGCGAAGCAGAAAACACACAACTATATTATGAGTGAAGACATCATACATGTCTTAAGAGACGACATAGTAAGAGAAAAGAACCTGCTCATTCTTTGCAAAGATATATGCAATCCCCCACCAACCTGTCATGTGGCGTCAGGGAAAACGTTTTACATACTTGTCTAAGTGAGCTTGAAAAAGACGATGTGCACATCATCGGCCAGCCGTCACCTTCAATCACTAGTACTCTTTCCTTGGGTATCTGAGAAGCCAATTGTGGAAAAGCAAGAATTAAAAAACCGTTCCGTTCTCACAATGGACAAGTTTGTTGTCAGATCAGTTAAAAAAAGCAATACATGGACATGAGTTATATCAGAAAGAAAAAAATAAAAGAGAGAAAAACAAACAAAGAATTTCCTCCAAAATGGGCAAATCAGAGTCTTTGTCACCTGCACAGACAGACTTGCAGCAACAAGTTTTGCCTGTGAATCTCCAGAGAACACCTTCTTGGCCTGCAGTTTCACAGATAGGAGAAGATGGGTTAAAACAGTTCTTATTCTGCAACGAAAACCAAGCATTAGACAATGGCAATGATGAATAAATCACACCCCATATGGTCTACAGCAAACTGATCGTATTGTGGAAATTAAAATACAAGCAGCTAACCTGTTGAGAGGATGCAGGTGGTCCAGTTGATCCATTTGCAACATTGGCAGGAAGAGGATCGCCCTTTGCACATGAATCAACAGCTGTGAACACGGCTTCATCATGGAAGCAGGGATATACTAGTTTGCAAACATAAAACTGCTTGTAAAACCAGGATAGATGATGAACCAACTGCACCTCCAGTGGCCCATCGATACTTGGCATACATTTGACTTCCAACAGCCCATCAGCTGGTGAAGAAGACTTGCCCATCACAATGCGGTCCGGGCTAGCAGCAAGAAAGCCAAGGGTGGGGTGGACATGCAGACGTGTTCTTTCAATGCTAACAGGTCTACCATTCGCTGCCATTTGCTTCTGATACAATTCCACAGCCACACCTTCATTGTCTCTGCCAAATGTAATGGACTTGGTAACAGGTGGAGACTTGTAAATCAGCTGATCAACTAAGGACAACATGTTCACTTCACGCCACTTGGCAATGAGACCGAAGTTTGATGCAGTAAGACGACACACCCGTTCAGTGTACCACCGGCCACTTGCACGCTGTTTTCAGGTGGCACAACAAATTTCTGTCAACAGCAGTTAAACTTTCTAAAATAAGGCCAGAGCAACTTTCCACTTGGCTTAGAGTGGGTGGCAAAGCTGCCTGGTTGATCTCACAAATGGCTGGGAAAGCTGCCTGGTTGATCCCACGAATGGCTGGTGCCAGATGTGCTGGGTATTGGATACACACCAATCATGGGAAGCCAGCATCAGGTGTGGTAGCACATGCACTATCTCCATCAGATTCAGGCTGAAGGTAACGCAACTGTATCATAGTCTCTCCTGTGTGACCAGCTTTGAGGAGGTCAGACATCAGCTTCTGTTCTCTGTTTACTTGCTGCTGTGAGGCTTGACCAAAAGAAATTCGTTTTGCAGCTGGATGAGTGGCTTGCCCCATCCTGGGCTGAAAGGCTTGCTGAGATGACACTTTTGAAAAGATATATCCTCCACTGGCTCAGACGGCTCAACCCATCACTTTGTTGGGATAGCCCACTGGCAGAGCATGGAGGTTACAGATACATCGATGCCTCTTTCTCTCCGACTTGCACGTTCCTGCTCATCTCCTTCTAGGTCTCTCCAAATGCAGCCTTCACTTTCAGTATGTGGAATACAGCACTGAGGTGAACGTTTTTATCTCTCACTGCGGCGCAAGTGCAAGACGAATCCAACATTGAACATTGCGAAGCTTCCAATGGGCTTAAACCCAGTGCCACGAAGAGTTTGTACTTTACATGTTTCTTTTGACTTGCCCAACAATGTGCGTGAACAACTGCAGCTAGTCTCACCGTCATACCTGATGCTAAATGGCAAACCACTTAGGTAACCCTTTGTGAGCCAAGCTTCTGCCCTTCTTATACAGCCTGCCTTTCCTGAAAAATTTTTCCACCAGACTTTGATCAGTGCCTTTCAGACGATGAAAGTCAGCAAGCGTGGCTTCCTCAGTCTGCGCCCCAATGTCCGAAGCTGTAACATAAAAAGCACTCTTGAAAGCTTTACCTTGATGGTCTGTGCAATCTTTGCCAGAAGAGGCAACAACGGCATTTGATGACACTCCAAGAAACATCACGAAAAGACATCTGCTGAATGCTTTCCCAATATACCACAATGTCAAAACTACAAAAATTGCCCCCCCCCCCCCCCAGCCGTTTTGCACCAAATTTTGGATTCCAGGTGATTGCATAATGTGCACAAAGGTCTATGTCTTAAGCGTTGGTTATCACACAATAGTTAGTGCTAGCAAAGAATTTTCTAGGTGTTGGTTGTAATAGTGGTCTTGATAAGCAGTCTTTTTGGATGTCATTGTTATTGTTCTTACTTCCCAGCATAAACCACTGGTGAGAGCTGGGCGAATAGCTTCTGGTTTATCATGTGTGAGCAAGTACTAATGTGTGCTGACATTTTGTACTGTTTCCGGGAATGGTCTCCAAGGTTGCAGTGTTAGTTTGTCTTTATATATATATATATATATATATCAACACGCAGCACAGCAGCAACGAAGTTTCGGGACAAGATCTTTTGGTCCATTTCTCCTCAGGTCAGTACATGGACACACATAAAGAAACACCAAATGAAGATGCTCAAATAGCTACTGTAGATCAAGAAACCGGTGACTAGGTGTTGATATTGACACATAACAGAATTAGGTGTTGATAGTGACAGACAGGGTGTTAATAGTGATACATAACAGAACATTGTGTATGAATTACTACGGACATTGGCGCTAGAGAATACCTAACATTAACACACATTAAAACAATCCTAGTGTACTGACTTGAGGAGAAATGGACCAAAAGATCTTGTCCTGAAACTTCGTTACCGCTGTGCTGCGTGTTGTGATTTGTTTACTGTCAACTTGTAAACTGTTTATATATATATATATATATTAAATATTGAAAAATCGCATGACACAGGCCAAGATGAAAAATTCAGGCCATTTCCCCAACTGGGAATCAAACCAGGAACCACTGCAGATGTAGAGCAAAGCTCTTCCAACTGAGCTACCAGGGACTGGCACAACACCGGTGGGTCCACAACCCAAACTTCCACCCAGCCTGTGCTGTCCACATTTTGCTTGAATCCACAAGCATCGCAAGCCAACTCCGTTATATTTTCCAGCTTGACATCTTCTCGCCACTCCAATGACCCTTGTGAATTCAAGTGAAATGTGGACAGCACAGGCTGGGCAGAAGTTCGGGTTGTGGACCCACTGGTGTCATGCCAGTCCCTGGTAGCTCAGTTGGAAGAGCTTTGCACTACATCTGCAGTGGTCCCTGGTTTAATTCCCAGTTGGGGAAATGGCCTGAATTTTTCGTCTTGGCCTGTGTCATGTGATTTTTCAATATTTAACATTAAATATTTTCTCCGGATCTCTCTCTATATATATGAAGAGAAAAATCCCCAAAGGATAAGTGTATGCATCCGGGACTTGAACCCACAGCACCAAATTGCCTAGCAGATCAGAGTTGCCCGCACCATCCACTATGCTATCACACTGAGGATAGTGTGATAGCGCAGTGGATAGTGTGGGCAACTCTGATCTGCTAGGCAATTTGGTGCCGTGGGTTTGAGTCCTGGATGTGTACACTTGTTCTTTGGGGATTTTTCTTTTCATATATTTTCTCCCGTCTTACTTTCGGAATCTCTCTCTCTATATATATATATATATATATATTCATCCGTGTGTGTGTGTCTGTGTGTAACACATGCGTTCAAAAATAACTGAACTGATTCGCACCAGACTTAGACGAGATTTTTCCTCAACATCTCGGACGTGTCATGATCGTATTTTTAACTTTCCTACCTCCCTTGAAAACCCTGAAATTGGCCTTCCAAATGCCAACGAGCGCATCTTCCCATGGCCTACGCTGACTCCAGCGCTCCATGCATTGTTGAGTCTCATAGAGCTTGAACCACAACCGGTTGTCACCTCTTCATGTAGACAATGCGTGACAGCCTATGGCCTGGGCACGAAAACCGTAACAATGTTGCAGTGCTACATGCCACCACAGCTGGGCATGAAAACTGCGACAATGTCGTAGTGCTGCATGCTTGCGCAGCTGTGATCTCGCACCACGCATAAACAAATGTGCCATCTGCCAACTTTCCCAAATGTATCATGTAGGGCATGGGCGCGAATGCTGCCGCACAGTGCAACAAGTCCAGAGCTCACCTTGAAGCAAATCGTGAAAGCACTGCCCTTGCACGCAGTCTTGAGTGTGGGGAACAAAGGCGAGCTCGCCTTGAAGCAGATCATGAAAGCACTGTGCTTGCACGAAGCCTTGAATGTGGGGAACAAAGGTGAGCTTGCCTGGAACGGCGTGCTGAAAGAGCAATTGCACAACCAACGGAAGGTAGATGGAAGAATAGGTTCCTACACGAGTACGAGGGTGATACTGTGTAAAGGGAGATACCAGCCCTCGCACCTGCGGCGCTCGGGCTGGTCACATGCAGATCGGTATTAATGCAGCGCTTCACTACAACTGTTTACTTTCCTATGGCAGTCATCCTGACCTCATAATCAGGTAACTATGCTATCATGTGCACGATCCACATTAAGTGATCCGTGCGAAGCACGGGTAGCTATGCTAGTATGTATATATATATATTTATATCCTGGACTCGGACCTACAGCACTGAATCACCTAGCAGATCAGAGTTGCCCGTGCTATCCACTGCGCTATCATACCATCCTCAAAAAAGGATGGCTTGAAAGCGAGTTTCATTTGGTGCCATAGGTTTGAGTCCCGGATGCGTACACCTGCCCTGCAGGGATTTTCTGTATATAATTTACTCCCAGTTTTCTTTTGAATTTATCACTATCTTGGATGCCTTAGAGTGAGATGCTGGACCATGACTGGTCCTCATAGGAGTGGGAAAAAGTCAAATGCACCTTGGAGGGGGGTGCATCAAGTGTATGTGTAACATCTTCTGCAACTCCTGTGTGGAGTGGATAGCCCAAGCTTGAAACTCACTTTCAAGCCATCCTCTTTTGAGGATGGTGTGATAGCACAGTGAATAGTGCAGGCAACTCTGATCTGCTGGGTGATTCGGTGCCATAGGTTCAAGTCCTGGATGTGTACACTTGCCCTTTGGGGATTTTTCTGTATAATTAT
>JAOWAW010116665.1:0-12969 GCA_028565695.1 Nicola tetela
CTCTCTCTCTCTCTCTCTCTCTCTCTCGTTTCTCAGGCACACACCAAGAGCTCTTGGAAAAAGAAGGGCTGTATGCCTGCCTAGTTCACCGTCAACTTCATCACAAGAGTGGTGAGGAGATTAGCAGTGACAGTGACCTCCCATCTGCATCCATGTTGTTTCCAGTCGAGGGACACCACTCTCAACAGAATAGAAAATCACAGTCTGATCGTCGCTCATTACACACCTCATCAAGTTCATCGGGTAGTGATAGTGATAGTGACAATGGAAGTAACTCAGATTCTGACTCTGCTGGGGGTATTCCCCTATAAGCACAACTGTGCATCATGTTTTAATTCATATCTTTTTGATTTGACATATGCACAATTTCATGTAACGGTGAGCAATTTGAGTAATCCGACTGTCATCGAAAGGAATAATCTTGCTGTACATGTAAGGTTATATATTTATAATAGTGGGTATTTTTGAGAATGCTTGTGTAAAATTTTGACTGAGACAGCAAGATGTTGACCTGAGAGATTTTGTTGATGTTGGCATAGTGAATAGGAGAGAGAGGGAGAGAGAGAGAGTGAAAGAGAAAGAGAGAGAAAGAGAGTCAGAATGGATGGGAGGCAGTTAATGACAGCAATGTGGGGAAGGGTTCTGGCTTTGACACCAACAGCCTCTGGTGTACTGATAACTTACAGTTTTTCTGAGCTAACGTACTGAAGATTATGAAAAAATAAAAACAGTCATATATCGCGCTTTGATCACTGCATGTATTTGTATCTGCTCACAGGTTGAATATCCATGATTGGTATGATAAAAAATAAATTAAATTAAAAAAACCCTTAAAAACTCATTTTTTATATGTGGTCATGTTTTTGCCCAGCTTCAATGATTGCCATGCCATGATGGCAGCTTTATGAAATCGTACGATGGTAATAGTAGTGATTGGTCAATTTCCCGAATGATCTCTGAAATATTCTTGACAGAGCTTCAGGCAACTGTGTATCTATTAGCTGATCAAGCTATTGCATATGAGCCAGCCAGACAGGATCAATACTGAGTTTGTGCATCATGGCGGATCTCTCAAGTATCTGTAGAATTTAGTGTAAATTGATTTGTGCTTCTGCACCCTCTGAGAACGCTACATGTCAGAATATTGATCGGGGCCGCAAGGCCTGGGTAAGGGCATGTTGGTGAACTGACTTGGAAGGCAGCTTATGTGCACTAAATTGTCACAGTGCCGAGTGATGTACATGTGGCAAACGCTGACCAGCTGCAAGACCTTGATGAGATGTTTCAAACTGTATTGTATTGCTATGGCTTTGACCTGCTCTAGTTTGAGGGGATTCAACTGGGTTGGGCACCCAGCAACTTCAGTGGATTCTGTCAAAAACATAAGTTATGCACTGAGAGGAAGAGTTTGGTAGTGTATCCTGTTGGGTGCAGACCTTGTCCCATAGCTCAGTAGTAGAGCAATTGCGCGGTAAGCAGAAGGTCCCCGGTTTGAATCCTGGTTTGTGCAGGGTCAAATTTTTCCTCTCAAAACATCTTTTCAATATATTACACGCTCACCCAGAGTGATTCTTCTGATTATACCTATAATTATTATTATATACATAAATAAAATTATATACCTATAATTGTTGTACATAATATATATATATATATGTATGTATGTATGTATGTATGTATGCATAGAATATTACTGGACAATATTTACCAAGATTATATAATGACTGAAGTGAAGCCAAAGTCAATATGGCAAGGGAAATATAAGGCCAGTATTTCTTAAGCCAAGGGTAGTATTCTACTTATCCAACCAAGACTCTTCACCTCCCTCAGTTTTGGTAGTAGGCAAACAGTCCTCTTCAGTATTTCTTTGTTAACAAATTCACTTTAAATTTTTCTCGGGAGCTGGAGTTTCCCACTAGATGCACTGCATGGACTTGGTTGTCAGAACAATGCACCTGAGATTTACAAAATGCACCGGGTATTTACTAGTCCTTGGAGGTTTAGTAGACACTAGCTTCAAGCAACCGTTCATTTCTGGCACTCATAGAGGGAGGTAGAATGACTGAAGGAAGCTCATGAATGTTTGCAGCGAAAAGCGATGAAGATATTCAAAAGCTGCTGGATGAAGTTGTTCCTGTCAACATGAGGAAAGCAACAGATATGTGGGTCGGTATGTTGAAGCCCTTCTGTGAAGACAAGGGCCTCCGCAATGATCTAGCCACGTGCTCAGGAGATGAACTGAACAATGCTTTACGTAAGTTTTCACCCAAGTCTTTCGACAAAGAAGGGTGAATTGTATAAGAAAGCCGGCTACTTTGCCACTTGCTCAGATCTACATCAGAAAGTGCAAGAACTGCGTCATGCTTTCAACCCTTTCAGAAGTGAGTGCTTTCAACAGTCTCACCGAGTACTTGATGCCACATTGAAGAAGAAGAAGAAGAAGAAGGTGGATGGCCTTGAGCCTGTGGTTCACCATAAGGATCCTATCAGTGAAGAAGACCGCAAGAAGCTGCAAGCCTACTTTCCAATGTCCTTACTGCGAATGACCTTGTCAAATTGACATTGTTTGTTTGGTATGTGAATACCCTTCATTTCGGGGGTTTTGAGAATGTCACTGTCAACATCTACCCACGGAAGCGAAAGTTCAACCTCTCCAGGTTGTTATCCAAGCTTAAGAAGCAAAAGCTTGCAGATGGCTCTTCTGCTGAACTTTCTGCCTCTGGTTTTGTATCATTGGAATCCTAAAAAAAGGACTAAATACTGGTGATATTATTACCCTGTTTTCAAGTAAATATCACAGAATATCGTCTGCTTGTGGAATGTATGTGAGTAAATGAGACTTGGGCAACAACAATTGGCAAAAGTTGTGTAAATAAATAAATAAATAAATAAATAAATAAATAAATATATATATATGTTAGACCCTGTAGCAGGCCAAGCCCCTATAGGGGGCCACAATACCAAATTTGGTCATGCTCAGGATCAAAGGTTCAAAAGCCCACTATCAACAACACAAAGCTTAGTAATCAATATGGAGTTCAGAGTTCAAATGTTGCACCTCAGTAACATCGAACAAGAAACCACCTTGTAATGGATTAGTGAGAAAACAAGAAATGGTATACAAAGGAGGAAATCCTAACATGCCTCAAATTGTCGGTGGTCGCAGACATGGCAGGTTCGGATTTCATTGACGAGCTCTTGCTTCATTACACAGCATTGGTGAGGCACGCCAACTTCAGATGATTGGTAAAACAAGGCATCATTCGTTGTGCTGGAGAAAAAATTCTCAAGGGCTTTCTTTACGCAGCGTTCACTTACGGATAAGGCTTGCAGTGTCGAGGAAAGTTCTTGGATAATTTTCCGGGCTCCCTATGTCTTGTTGAAGGCTTTCAGTTTGCAGGCTTCAACAATATTGTCATAGGTCGACCAAAATTGGTCTGCCCCTCTGTCCTATATTTTACTTGCTTTCTGAACTGTTGCCGATGCAGCTCCTATGTAGAAGCCATCTGCAGGGATAAACTCTTCTTCATTCATCGCTGATTTGTTTGAGTAACACGTTCAGTTGATTTGTTCTCACGTAAACAGTCAACAGCGATTGTGGTCTTGCTTGCTTTTCGAACTGTCTGCGATGCAGTTCCTACTCTGATTCATGGCAACAGCATGTTCGCCCACCTGACCTTTGACCTTGCCCATGACCAGATTTGGTAAGTGGTCCGCTATAGGGCCATGGCCCGCTATAGGGGCTTGGCCCGCTGTAGGGGCTCACATATATTTGTATGTATGTATGTATGTATGTATGTATGTATGTATGTATGTATGTATGTATGTATGTATGTATGTATGTATATATATATATATATAGAGAGAGAGAGAGAGAGAGAGAGAGAGGGAGAGAAAGAGAGAGAGGGAGAGGCCTGGTTGAACTCCTCACAATCCTGCATACCATGCCCTGGGATTGGAACATGAACTATGAATCTATGATTCAGAGGAATCAGTGCTTGAGTGATCACCAGCATGCACGCCATTGTGACAAATTTACAATGTAACAATACATGTGTAATTATTACAGATTATATAGAGAGGCAACTCGTAAATGATTCAATTCTCCACCACAGCGGTGTTGATATGCATGTTGAAAAGCCATTTCTTTCACCAAGTTACTTCACATCGATTGAACGCCACAGATTGGCTGAGCCAGTTTCTCAGTCTGTCCTACATGGATGTGGACAGACTGAGAAACTGGCAGCCAAAAATACTATGTAAAAGACAACTCTCTTCTTTTGCACTGAGTCATTTCGGGACATTGCTTTTCTCAAGTCTCTTTCACTTTTCCCCAACCTCGTTCACTAGATCCCTGTCGTCCATGTCAAATGGCGTTCACACATGCACCAATCTCAAGCTCCTGAAGTAGGTTGAACCTGATTGATGCAAATTAGTATAGGTTTGGATAGTATGCCTATATAAAACTGCATCCAAGCCAAAACATTAATAGCCATTGGCCCCACAGGTGCTCTTAATTCGAGGTATACGCTGAGTGGTAGCATCGTACCCAGATAATCATCATTGGCTATGTCGCAGTAATGCCTGATTCTATCATAACAGAAGACACACAGCAGTCAGTACTCACAGAAGTGCTGTCTCGGGTAGGATCGAGGAGAAGATGGATTCCCAGATTCCGTTGACCATCATCAGTGACCCATTGTTAAATCGATATCAGGGAGCCTGTCCCAGTCTGTCAAACACCCGTGCTTCAGGAACTCTGAGCTTTGCCATCAGTGGTTTGCCTAGCTATAGGGTGAAGAATTTACAAATCTGAGCGAACTATAGGCTAGTCAGCTCACCGTGATGGCAGATCATACTGAAGAGAAAAAAAATTACATAAATATATATATATATATATATCAGATCATGCTGAGTTTAAGCTCAAACCTCAGTCAAAAGGTGTGATAATGAATATTGGTATTGATGTTTAAAGTTCAAATTTCGATACTAAGATATAAATAACAGTCGACTTGTACATGTGCCAGTTACAGCAGCATGGTTTACTAGCTCAGGTCCAGTTGCAGGTTCCTGGTATCGACACTTACATGGCTGAACAAGGTGATACTTGTGAGGCAGCTGAGTAGTAGATTAATTGTAGCTGTCGCCGTTGACACTGCAAACAGTACGGTTGGCTGCATTATTAGTGACTGCCTTTCCAGGCCACAAAGCTAAGTGATAGTGGATGCACAATTCAATAACTTTTTTTCACAATAATCAGTATTATTGAAAAATTTATTAAAATCATTTGGCCATAGTACTAGGTTCCCAACCAAGTCGACTTCCAAACTGTGTTTTATCTAGCGTCAGTGTTGTAATGAGGCTATCTCTGGTTTATGCTCTAGGCAATGCCTAATTCAATTCAAGGAAACATTTTCTGCATGCAGTACAGGCCACACTGGGTCTGTAGGTATAATTGTGTGAAACTCTTGATATGTTTTCAGGGTCTAACCTCCTGACATAGTTGCCTCGATGCCTTTAGCTCTGGGCAGCATTAGAAGAGGGTGAGGAACCCAATTACACATCATGGCATGCTGGCTTGGAAGACAGCCAGTGCAAGACTATATCAAACTTTGCCTTACTTTTGGGCGATGTGGACAATTTACTGCAATCTGTCGGACCATAGCATACCCTAATCTTTTCCATTAGTCTGACATTTTATATCCATTTTACCAGCTATACATGTAGGATGCTAACCTGCTGACATGAATAGATGTAATTGAGATAAGCCGTCCAAAAAAGACAGAAACACATACTTATGCTTTGCACTGTAACACAACACATGCAAGATGGACAGTTTTCTACCGACAGGTCATAGCTTCCAGCTTAAGAATGTTTTCACCTGTGTCTCTTGTGTGTATTTACTTGGCAATCGGGCTCTTGTTAATGAAATGTGGGTTTCCACGTTTGACTCAACATGCATAAAGGGGACTTATTTTGATTTTTGTGGATACGAGAGCATATACCGTGCATGCACCAGATGTATTAAACCTCTGCTTGGCAGTGTCTCATCATCCTTAGTTACACTTCACATCAATTGCCCATCACTATGCCTGAGTATCTCCATCCCGCTGTATATGGGTGTACATGCAGCCATTGGCGTACACATTAATCCTGGTTAGCTCGTGGCATGTTGCATGATACCAGCTGAACTGAGCTCTATATTAACTGGGAAAAGGCTGCTAAAGGTGGTCTGCATTTGCCAAGAGATAAATATTTGTAAAGCAGCCTATCCTCTATTGTTACTACCTTGCAGCTCTCCCTCTGCTGGATAAGCTCTTCTCACAAGAAATTCTGTTACATTAAACTTGTTGAAATCAACGGTCTGTCTTGATTTTGCTGAAGGTCACGTCCCAGCTCAGATTACCAAGGACCAGACGCCGGGACTGCAGGCAGTTGACACTGAGTAAGAACGGAGAGTATTTCATTTTGTGTGTACGCTTATAGATGAATTCATATGGTCAGTATGTATCTGTTTTGTGGGCATATATGAGTCTCCCTATACGGGGTTGTATATCTACACATGCATTTATCTTTTTCATGTTTCTCTCCGCGTCGTAGCCAGGGAGATAGCATACAGTGGATCCCCGCTTTGCAACATTCCCAGAATTGGGAGCATCTCAGAACTATGGCCACTTTTGGCCAGTCCTGACTGAGTTGCCATGCATTTTAATGAAAAAGAAAATAAAAAGTTTAAGAAATCAGACTGCCTTGGAATTCTAAAGTATAGTGGCTTTGAATTCCAGTTCCGAACATTAATTCGATTTGTCTTGCATGATGTTGACCCAGACTGACAGGAAATGTATCATTGTAAAATGTATCATTGTGTTACGTATCATTGTATGTATTTGTTTTTCTTTCAGGTGGTTTTCCCTGGGTGCTATGGTTTTCTCCATGTGAAGAATAAAGGGAAAACAGAAGACCTACTAACCTCACTTTTAATGCTAACTTCTCCATGTCTTTTGGTTAGCCTTGGGTTTTTAATGATTTTTGTGGATTTGGGTATGATCAGGATATACATGTAGCTGAATGTAGGCTACCCGTGTCCAGGCATATAGGTAATGAAGTTGTGAATATGTACAGTGTGGGGATCAATTTAATTGGTTTGTCAAGGCGCTAAACGTCAATAAACCCAAATCACCATCTTGTTTGCCTCTGTTTGTCAAGAGTTTCCGACATCAGTCAACTGAGCCCATCTCTCGATGTTCTTGTCGAAGTCGCTTTTTCACTTCTGAAATTGAAACACTGTGCAACTTGCAGAAATCCTTACCCTTGGAGAGGAGTTTGTGGAGCACATATGAGCAGGTAGTTTAAATTTGCCACAGACACTGCTGCGCTGAATGTTCTCAGCAAGTGGAGGCAGCAGAAAGCAAAAAGAGCTACGGGAGGAGTGCTGTTTGATGCTCTTGTTGCAATAAGATGAAGAGACATTGCAGCGTGCTTTGCAGGAAGACTCATTGATGGAGGTGAGGTGGTCGAGTAGGGCTATGAACCTGTACTTGACAAAACAGAAACGCTGCCCTTTGGAGTTCTGGGTCACCAACATTAGTTTCAAACTGTTTACCACTGAGAACCAAAGTGAGAGATTTCAGTAGCTGTAGGAGTCCTGAAAACATAAAGAAATCAATTTCTAATTGGACCAATAATTCTTTCTCTTTGTGTGGAATTGGATGATTGGGAAGATTTCTGCTACAATGAGGAGCACCACGACTTCTTTCATGTTTTGTGATGACAGAACATTGATGTAGTAGCAGTGTTTGAATGCATGCATTGCACAGAAGACTTCCTTTGCCACCTACGCCACAGAGGTGTTCTTGTGCAGCAGGAGTACAAAGATCTCAATGGCTATGTGCAAACTCCGCCAAGGTCTGCTGTGAACAAGAAGCTTATGGAAGTTGTGAAACAAAAGCCATCACAACTACAAGGAGGTATTCACTGAACTTCTGTGCTGCTACTAACCTCATCTAGTGTTCGCAGATGAAAATGCACTTTCAGGTGAGTTCCTACCCTTCTGTGTGTAAGTTGTCTGACTCAGGTCTTGAGATGTGCAACTTATGATGCAATAGGTTGACAAGAAGACCTTCTCCGGCCTCTGTCAGAAGTCTGTAAATGCAGGCAAAAAACAGGTGATTATCAAAGCTGATTGGACCATTTTGGCAGTGTCTTAATGATTGTTCAGAAGAGATCTATTGATGTACACAACTTCTTTGCATACTCTCTTGGCCCAGTGCCATGGTCTCTTGATCTTGCTAGTGCTGATGGTTTTCTAGCCAAAACAAACAAAGCAGCTTTACTTAGCCTGCTTGAGAGTGGCACGACTCCAGTGGAACATGTACCAAACAATGCCGTGTGGATCCGGGATGGCATGGTCCTCTGCAAAGCTGTCCGATGATTTCATCAAGCACTACTTTTGAAGAGTTTGCATTTCAGGTCTTAACACAGATAACTTCACCATTCAAGTTTGGGTCTTCTCGAGTCGACTTCATCACAGATCAATACCCAGCCGTCTCAATCAAGAACTGTGAATATGCCTGGCGTGGAGAAGGTGGCCATGGTGCCCTGCGCATCCGCATTCTTCATTGGTAGCAAACCATACCACAGCAGTGGAAGAAGTATTTATCCTATGGCGGCAACAAGATCGATTTAGTCAACTTCTTGTATCAAGAATGGCAGGTGGAGAAATATGCTGCAATGCTGTAGAGCAGATCTCTTTTTGTTACCACTTGCCAAAAGTGCTTCTGCCTTAGCAGCTCCGATGGCCAATCTGTCATGGCCGTGGAGGTGGACGGACTCACCAACTGCACACATGAAGAGGCAGATACACAACTTATTCTACATGCCCAGCATGCTACTTTGATGATGTAGTCATCAAGTCTCCTGACACTGACGTGGCCATATTGGCAGCAGCCCTTGCATCAAATTCGTCAATGTTAAACGTCAGCTTGTACTTTCGAACGGGGACGAAACAGCGGACAAGGTTCATTTGCATGCACTCAGTTTTGAATACTCTGGGTCAGCAAAAATGCAAAGAAAGAATTGACTGGCCTTCATGCATTCACTGGGTGCGATTCAACAAGCTGGTTTGTTGGCAAAGGCGAGAACAAAGCCATTTCATTGCTTTCATCCAAGTGGTATCTGTCTGCTATGTGCGATCTTGGTCAGTCTTAGCGTCCGTCTCAAGAGTTACAGCATGAGTGTGAAGCATTCGCTTGTGACATCTATGGCATGGCAGGAAAATCAGCAAATGAGGTTCATTACAAGTTATTTTCTGCTACATCCCCTCAAATTGTTACCAGCTACCCCCTACACAGGATGTTCTGGGCAAACACGTTGAAAGGGCCTGCTATCAAGCAACAATCAGTGAATCATCTAAGATTTTATTCCAGGCAGGCTTTTGCTGACCTGGCTTGGCTGTCTCAGCTGGGTCAGCTGAATTTGAAGGCCGGTACAGTAGACAATGTTTGTATGAACCGAATAAGAAATACTGTCACCTTTCAATGAACAGTAACAGACAAGGAGCCCACAAAACTAAAGCAAAACAATTTCATACACGTTCACTGAAGGGGAAAATGCAAAACTGGTTTGAACAAATGTATGTGCTGTACACACGTAAAGCTTTCACAAGCTTTCTCTTTGGCGGCACCATTCTAGCCTGGGAAGGAGACCACATGTGCCAACTGAAGTGCCAAGCAAGACGAGCCAACACTGTAGCTGCAAGAACTTTTCCAGCTTTATTTCCTCGCCTGCGGTATATGATAACAGACAGCAGCTACAAATGTACACTGATCCTGACGAACTGCAAGGTTTTGACCTTTTTGACAGCCAGCTGCTGTGTCCCACTTTCCCACTCCTTGCATCGCATGCATATTGTACTATAATATAGTGCTATTATAGTACTGATAGTACTACAGTGAGTATGACATGCTTCATATAACTTTCAACAGACCTTCAACGGGTGGCTAGTAGTGCTGTATGTAGTCTACTGTGTGCAGCCCTGATATCATCAGCCTGGGCCAAATGGTCATGACTGGACTGTCCAGGGTGAAAACCCATGGTTGCATAATGACTGGATGGCACAACTTCCAGCACCCTAGGAGCTTTTGGAGCTGATCAGCTGTGGTTGCAAGTCTGAGAAGTCCTTATCACTGCTCATTGCTCTTGCGTCCAAAACGGTCTGCTCTGCACCAATTGCTGCATGTGATGCAGCTGGCCGCGACCGAGTGTCAAGATGATGAATCTATTTCTCATAAGGGGCCGTCCGTAATTATCAATGTTTTTTAAATTCTGGCCTCAGGGCAAATTGACTTTGACCCCCTTCTCCCCCCTCCAATTTGTCACATAAAAATTGATACCAAAGCACTTGAAAGAGTGGTCATCATGACTAGCATGGCTGAAAACACAGGAGTGGATTTGCGCTATCACCACTTGTGGTCTACATGTTACAGTAGTAGACTCCTCGTTAGCCTCAAGCACCACAACTTTGTTGTACTTTGTCTTGGTTGTAACACCTTGCAACAACTTGTTACAAGTTTGCAAAAACTTCTGTGCCTCGCAAGAGCGCAGACTAGACAGTGCTACACACAGTAGGAGCCACACACAGTAGGTTGACTATCCAGGCCTGTGGTAGCAAGCGGTAGCTACTCATAAGACTCATAACACTGCCCTACACTAGTGCTTGTGCTCATGCACAGCTGACAACAAGCTGCGGGCTCATCTGTCGCAATCACAGCCAAGGAAGAATTTTCCAATGTTGATTTTTCTATGAAATATCGAGTTTTTAAATTTGGCAGAGTCAGACCCTTCCCTTCCCTTTCGGCTCAGGGTCGGAATTTTAAAAAAAAATTGATAATTATGGGTGGCTCCTAACCTTGTCATAACCTTGAAGTGCATGGCTAGGGGGTTGTGATAAGCAGATGGTGTA
Organism: Nicola tetela; assembly: GCA_028565695.1. Lineage (NCBI taxonomy): Eukaryota > Metazoa > Porifera > Calcarea > Clathrinida > Clathrinidae > Nicola > Nicola tetela. The sequence continues at coordinate 10,961 of JAOWAW010116665.1, forward strand.
TGGGTAAAGGGTTGGGATTAGCAGATGGCATGTGGGCAAGGGTTGTGATTAGCAGATGGTTCGTGGGTGAGGGTTGTGATTAGCAGATGATGCATGGGTAAGGGGTTGTAATTGGAAATTCACAATCTCTTAGGAGATGGGCGGTTTGTACGGCTGACTTCATGTGAGTTGTGGGAAATATCAATATAATATCAACAGGTAGCTTGAAAAGCAAATATCAGTATGATTTTTCACATACTGATAGACTTTTTGGTTGATATTTTGATATATTGGTCTCTACTACTCTCTAGGAGGGCTAAAATGAATCCTGAAGTGTTCTGCCCTTTCACTAGAGAACGTTGGGTGCCTGGTCTTTATGTATGGCAACTTGAAACATAGGAAGTAGATCAGCATGTTTGGTGAATATGTTATACATACTCTTTGAAATACAGTCTATCAATGTGTCGAACTGCCATGTACTCAACTTTGATCCTGCTAGATTGTGCTATGCTTTCTCAGTAATGTTGCTGCTTGCCATTGATGGTAAATATCATTTGTGCTCTATCTGATGTATTGTTTCAAAGTCAAATTATCAGTATTGTATTGTATCGACAAGAAATTCTGACATTCAATATCATTGTCAGCCGATATCCCAGCACTAACCAAAGGTGTTGAGGAAACTTCCAGAAATACTGATCAATACTATTCAACAAACAACTCAAAGCCAGAGAGGTTATTTAACTTATTTCCTATACCATTACGATGATTGTACCTGAGATGGAAATGCTAGCAAAATATAACATAAAGTAAATTCAGACAACTTGACAGACAATAGTGAATTTAAAACTTGATGTTGTCTGATTATAAGGGGGTGTAAAGTAAATTTTATTGCCAATTCATTGCCATTGATTTTTGGCCACTGCAAAATGTCACAATAAGGACCAATTAGAAACTTGCCAGATGAAAAACTAAAAGGCTGACTGAGATATGGCCCATCAAAGATCAAATCACTACTGTATATCTAGAGAATTTAGCAGCCAAAATGCTTAGCAATTGCACAGCAAGGCTAATTTAACAACATTTAAATTTAATGATTTCAGGAAATCATTTATCTTTAATAATGCCTTTTCACAACTTAGTGATGTCACTTATACAAACCGCCTATCTCCCAAGAGGTTGTGAATTTCCGATCACAATCCCTTACCCACGGGCAATCGTGTGTGCATGCAAACCACAATTCCTTAGCAACACATGATCTGCAAATCACACTGACACACCATTTGCAAATCACAACCCCTTACCCACACACTTCATGGTTGTGAGAAATAGATTCATAGCCTTAACACTTGGATATGAATATATACATCACTAGCTATCTCCATCATAAATGTACTGCCTGTTCAACTCATTCTTGTGTATTATTAAGGTATGAACAACTGCCTGGCATTTACAGTGATTTGATTTAATGATTAGTATCAAATTGTTAATTAAAGTTGTTGATATGATTTCTACATTGACAGTATGTCATGCTATCATGATTCTTTACCAGGCTGCAAAGAAAATATATTGGCAGTGATCTTAGACCCTTTTCTATTTTGTCTCATGTTGTGATCAGTGTACAAACTGAAAATAACATGATTGCATTGATAGCTATTAATTTTCAATGGAATAAAGTCATTCACCCATTCAAAAGGAATTGAATGATCTCAGATTTAGCCATTGCAAATTGTCAAGTTGATAATTCTTTTATGTGTCCCATGGTGATGATAAAAGAACTTTCTGAGCATTTCATGCTGCTGTGTTAGTCCAAATAATGCTTGGGTGAGAAAGTACTTAGAACAAGCATGAGGTATGCTAATTCACCTACACATATAATATGGGTCATGATTAGCATTACACACACACACACACACACACACACACACACACACACACACACACACACACACACACACACACACACCAAGCTCCTTTTCAGAGCAAAACTCAAATATCAGTCTTTCATCTGTAGAACTAGCCAATACCTATCA
>JAOWAW010116687.1:0-12966 GCA_028565695.1 Nicola tetela
TGTGTGTGTGTGTGTGTGTGTGTGTGTGTGTGTGTGTGTGTGTGTGTGTGTATGTCTGAGTCTGTGTCTGTGTGTCTGTGTGTGTGTGCATTCCTAGAGAAAAGTGAAATTATTCATACCAATGCCAGGATCGCATTCAAATTACTTGTGTTGCTGAAGACTCTCACTAAATGTGTGAGAAATCAGTACATGAAAAAACATTCAAATTGTCCACAATTGAATTTACCTACATCTCCTTTCATGAGATACAGGGAAAAGAGAAATGCCCAATGCCATCTGAAAAGGGCTACATATCCAAGACCAAATCGAGATGAAATTTGGCAGTTAACCATTTTATGTTGCCTTTTAAAAACCAGCACTACAGTTTCTTGAAGTTCTTCTTAGAACCTGTTCCACCAGCAAACACACTGATTTTAATACTAGTCTACATTCAACAGTCCGTAAGTACAGACTAGTACTCCGTTTGAGAGTCTCTAGTACCATTTTCTAGATGAGCTATTCAACTCAAGCTGTGGAAAATTCAATCATTTAAAGTTTAGTCAAGATAGGAAATGCAGTGTAACACTCTTTTTAGTAAAAGAAATTTAAAGTATTCCTCCATGTAGCCGAAGGATACAAGTTGGGACTCCATGCATGGCTCTTGAATAACAAAGTCCGCTTCTGTCCAACGAAAAGAAAAATACCTCCGGGAAGGGAACTACTTTTAAAGGACAAGTTCAGCTGCTAGTCACAACTATATGAGGGTTGATACAAGATGAGCAGAAAAACAGCCAGAAATTTACAGGCTGTGAAAGAGTGAAGGCTACAGGAGGGTTCAGTGCATGGCAACACTCACTTCATTCGATATGCAAGAAAACGGACAAATCCGTGATAATTTTAACTCCTCATGTTGTCATTTATTTTATTGGTTTGTTTTAAAGGTTTTTTTTTTATTAATCAAGAATTATTATAACAGCCTGTTTGAGGGGCAACACTATTAACGTCCCCCCCCCCCCCCCACATAAGCAATTCTGTCAGTAACCAAATCAATTCTGTATTTTTCAGTTGGGCAAGAACTTCAAGCAACTGTGGGATGCATGCATGACACAAAGCACCAACCTTCCAGCTCTGCGAAAAGTTTCTCAAAGTTCCCGGACTGCTCCCGCGGCAGCACAAACGCAAGCTCTGCTCCAGCATCACTCACCAGCCGACTGCCCGGAATATGCTCGCCAACGAAAGATGTCACCTCACCTTTGTTGCAGTCATCGCCGGCCTTCACGAGTGTCATGTGATAACCAACGCCAAACCTGAGCAGAGAACACACGCATCAGTGCAAAGCGATCACAAGCAAGAAACAAGCTGGGATGATAGTGACACCTGGTAAAAGGAAAAGACTGTCATGAGTAAATTATAATCACATCCAGACAACAACCAATAAAGCAACAAAGACCAAGCAAAATATGAAAAAGGCAGTCACTATGGCTATACAAATTCAAGGTGCCAGCCATGGCATGTGAATCAGTCTTCCTAGATCTTTGTCGCACCAGAACAGATCCTTGACGAATTGAAAAAGCCAAGAAGACTAACCTGCCCTTGAGGAAAAGCGATGAACCGCTACAAATCATCTGTCCATGGGCCATTATGGCAATGCGATCACCGAGGAGATCAGCTTCATCCCTGACATGTAAGAAATAGCAAACTCAAAACAGCTAGAGCTCACAAAGTTCCAAATATTTACAAACATTGCTGATGCTGACCAGAACCATAAACACACCAACCATAGTATTTTAGCACAGCAGATTGCGACATTCCTTTTCATTGTGTGGTACGACAATGTTACGTACATAAAGTGTGTGGTGAGCAGCATAGTGCGTCCTTCCTTGTGCTTCAACAGCAAGTCCCAAGTGGCACGACGAGCGTATGGATCCATGCCTGCTGTTGGCTCGTCCAAAATCACAACTCTTGAGCCACCGATCAACGCTATGGCAACACTGCAAACAAAAACACCTTTAGATACACAGACATGCGTGATCACCACCACCATTCAGCAAAACTCAAATACCACAGTGTCAGAACAAACACCATGCGAAAAAATTTAACACTCTCTTAGCGTCTCCTTTAGACACAACCTCAATGACCATTAAATGTCAAAGAGCAAAACATCTCGTTCACGAAGCAGACAGCATTCTAATACATCAAAGAAGCATTTCCATGCCAAGTTCACACACAACATACTCCCTGTGATGACAGGTGATTTGCCATCACTAACACCAAAACATGTTATCACTAAAGTAAGCACACCTCAACTTCCTCTTCATGCCACCAGACAAGTCCTGCGATTTCCACTTTCCTTTGTCAGTCAGCTGAAGGTCAACTAACATGGCTGAGATTTCATTCTCGACCTCTGGCCCAGTCTTACCAGTCTGTAACACAGACACAAAGGAAGAAAAAGCTTCAGTTCATCAGAACCGACACACTTAGGCAATTGAGGATGTCATCTAGTCTGGATGTGAAGATTCCGGTAAAAAGAGAAGGGTCTAAAATTCTGGATGTCCTTATGATTACTGAAGGCACAACACACCCGATCTGAAGAAACACAGCCCTTGCTCAGTATATCGCAAGGACTAGCTATTATGATGAACAACTTAAGTGATTACACAATTTCATATACCAGCAGGTTGGTGTGGTGATGAACATGCCTCAGTTTTCTCCAACAAATAGCTACAAGTGTGCAGAATGACTGGTTGCCCACATAAGGCACATCAGCCAGTTGTTCGAAATCAGAAATCCAAACCCAGCAATCACATCAATCAAGAGACCACAGGGGACAGAGCAGGTCTTAACATTCACAAAAAGGGTTTCTTTACCAGCTAATGCTGTATGTCTCAACCTCCCCACTGACCTTTAGTGCCAGGAAGAACCGAAGGTGTTCTTCAACTGTTAGTAGATCAAACAGAACGTTGTGCTGTGGACACAAGCCGAGGCTTTCCCGGATCTTTTCCATGTCCGTTCGGATGGAATGTCCATTGATGTGAGCATCTCCAGCAGTTGGTGGGAAAAGACCAACCAGCATGGACATTGTGGTTGTTTTGCCTAACAAAGGACAATAACAGCACGTCGAAAAAGAAACACACCAGCAAAAGTATGAAGTAGCTACAAAGACTTAAAAATTTGAGTTTGCAGCATGAGGAATCAAGGTGCTTTTTTTTTCCATCCAGAGCAAGAGCAAGCTGGGTTCATATTTTCATGTCTCACAAGATAGGGGCAGGTTGCAAAAGCACAACCTAACAAGAACCCGTAATGTAAGTGTGGAAAGTACAGTACAGTGGTCCCTCTCTTATGCAGCCCCCCTTCTAAGCGGCCACCCACCATACGCGGCCAAGCTGACGTTGCAAGGACGTGTTTACCTTGGAAAAACCACCTCTTGTAAGCAGCCACCCTGCTAATGCAGCCAACGGCCAGCAATTTGGTGGCAACAGGTCGAAGTTCCCCTCCCTGCAACGGCCACAGAAGTCTGCGGGGTGCAGAAACTTGCGTTAAAACGTGAATTCTGAGGTACGCATGGTGCTGAACATGCCGCGGTATGTTCTACAGTAGTGCATAAAAGTGGCTGTACTAAATTTCTGGAAGAAGAGCTGCTTCACCAAGCATCTCAGAGAGCAATTCCCCCATCATCTGATTCCAACGACAATGATGAGCCAGAACCGATGCAGCGAGCCGATGTCAATCTCCAGTCTGTGTGGCAGAGCAGTGAGACCCTGCTAAGGTACGCTCTCTCAGGCACTGACCCTGACCTCGTAATCCTCACATATCAAGTGCAAGAGAAGTTGCAGAATGAGAGACTCGAGGCAACTTGTAAGCAAGGCAAACTACATTGAATACATCCCTTTCTTTCACATGAGCAATTATTTCTTCACATGAGTACCCTTCAGGCTACTGTACAGTTTCTAAAGCTCAAGCCCATCATTCCGTCATGTGTGCACATTAATTTGTAATGACTTGAATGTGCAAGTACAGTACAGGTATGCACAATACATACACAGTTGGGCACATCCCCCCTCATAAAGGCCACCCCTCTTATGTGGCCACCTTACCCTGGCAGAATACCTGGCTGCACAAGAGGGGGACCAATGTACTTTACTGGACTTTCAAGTTGGTTGAATCTCCTGCAATAAACACAGCCATGCGCGCTGAGTGAACAAACACCCATGTTACAGCTAGCAAAGGAAACACGTGTTTGTGAGTTAGCCTGAGAAGAAGCATGTGCAATGTTTCACAGGACTCTGCATGTATGCATAGTCGGTTTTGAAACATGCCCTCCATAATACTATCTGCGCATTCCTTGTCATTGGCGAGTGAGGAACTAGGTGAGTTGCACATAGATGCAGTTAGGCCAGCAAGAAGTTAACGTAGTCGTCGTTTTCAGGTGCACACAAAAGCGTGCAGTGTGTGGTCTATGCGAGGACTTGTGATAAAGCACCGCTCTGCTTTCATTAGTGGTGCAACGAATAATCGAATATTCGAATATAATCGATTTGAACAACTTTGGCAAATATTCGAAAGCAGAAATTTCGAATCGACTATTCGAAAAACTGCGATGTTATGCATGCACATCTGCCTGCACATATGCATACATGTTACGTCAACCGACCACAATCATGACTATGTATTCTACACGTGAGCATGCACGTGCACAGCTGCACAGTCACACATGCAGTTATGGTCTCCTGCACACCTGCACTATCATGACAGAGTTCCTTCAGCTTTCAGCTCAAACTGCGCTGCTATACGTATGAGTAATCATGATCAGCCGCCCAGCTGCTCACTCGCTTCCACCAGTATAAGCACCATGTAGGCGGATTGTTGCATGTTTGCCGAAAAAGCGAACCTGCCAATGATTTCCAGAGAAATCACCAGTAAGCTTTGTCATTCTGGTTCATCTCCTGACCTGAGATTTTTGCTGGCGTTCAGTTCTCCTTTCCCCTACCTGCCCAGCCAGTATCGCCGAGGAAAGTGTCAGTGCTGTCTGGAAAAACTTCATGAAAGCAGCTGGAGACGAGCACGTTCAGTGCAAGCTTTGCAATAAACATTGATGTTCAATGGTTCAACGACAAGTTCCATGCGTGAACATCTCAAGAGAAAGCATCCTGTTGTCAACTTACCCCCATCTTAAACTGATGCCTATACTAAAAGGCTGCTGTGGAAAAATACGAACAGCAATGAATGTGACAATGCTAGGGAAGAGGTGTGGTGGGGAATGGGGGTGGAATAATAGAATATTCATTTGTTCGCTACCTCAGTATTCATAAGAATATTCGTTCGTACAAATTGCTATTTGTTGCAGCACTAGCTTTCATGATATACCGGCACATGTATAACAAGGGTCACAATGAGCAAAAGATGTCTACACATCCTGGCACTGTGAGCAAGCCACCGAAGTAAGCATGAAATGCCTCAAAACTCCGAAAAGAAATATCTTGTTGAAAGTGAAACAAAGCCAAGTATGCTCTAGTAGTTGTTGCTTTTACTTGACAGAGACACATGGCACTCGGAGACAGTGCTGGCTTATACGCATGCAGCATGCCCTTCTTTACACTGCACTTGTGCCTTTAAGCAACATCATGAGCCAAACCAGTCCAACTACCAAGTACCTCTGGTCTTGGATTTGGTTCTTCCAAATTTGCATTGTTAAAAACCCAATGCAGGATCTTTGCACAAAGAAACTGAATCACCAGACTGAACTAAACACTGACCTGCTCCATTGTGCCCGAGAAGAGATGTGATTTGACCCGCAAACATGTTGAGTGACAGGCCATTCACCGCCACCTTAACTGTGTCACCAGTCTGAGCAGGGAAGAGCAAGGAGACAATGAGTGAAGTACAAAACGTCGCCACATTCAAGCAAGTCTTGGTTAAAAACAAAAGAAGAAAAACACCCTTACCAACCCTCCCTTGATTAGTTTCTGATCAGCACAAGACCAAGCCACACAACAAAACACCTCTGAGCAGACGAAGTCCGTCCCTCCCAACCAAAATTGGTTGTAGCTTGGCCTTTCCCTGATGACACTGTTAGCATGCCTCACAATGGTGGCAAGCCAAAATCTCAACGACAAGGTTCAGTTCACACTGTTGGTTTGATAAACTTGGCAGCAAACATAAGATGTTTAATTAACCAATGTGTCGTACCGCTGTTTTTTAAGTATTTAAAATTTGCTGAGCCTATACAGCTGCAAAGTAAGGCCTCTCCCCAGAGGCTACAACAAACATCAGTAGTCAAAGCCAGACAAGGTGTGATTGGACTTACCTTCTTGTTAAAGTGTTAGGAATTTTCATAATACACAGATGCTCCTGAAACTAATATACTGGTAGGCTGTTAACACAAGCCATCAGGTGTGTTGACTCACATGGTACGTCTTGCAAAGGTCACGAATGGCAATGCCAACTTCAATTCCCTTCGGCTCCTCTTCATGGTTTTCTGGGTCGAAATTTTCTCTGTCAATCTTCAGCAAAACACAAATGATTGCAAAACACACATGCAGTTTTATTCTCTTCTCATGACTTCCCATCAATCATGAAGAGAAGTTTAATCTTGTTGAGTGCTGATGAAACCACAGACATCATCAGCTCGGCTGGACTTGGTTCAAACAAATCAGAGAATCTAAAAGACACCATCAAGAACTCAACACTTTCCATGCCCTTGAGAAAAGACTCAGCAGACTCACAGCCTTGACATCAGCTTGCGAGTCGTCCTCAGTCCCAAGCCAGTAAGACTTTGTGGCAAAGAAGTACCACGGCCGTGGGATACCATACTCACCAGGAAAGACGTTCTCAATGTACCTACGGTTGAAGAAAAGAAATTTTCCTCACTGACTGTCACTGAGTTTGTTACATAACACATCCTAGTCAGGCCACAGGCTTGTCAGCTTTGTAGCGAATAAACACAAGGATGCATGTTTCAATCTGGCTGTACAGCAAACTGTGCGTTGACCTATAACAACAAGCGAGTTAAAATATAATAACAAACGATTGATGTTGCAGGGTGGTGACTCTATACACGTGGAAGTGTGTGCGCAATTGTCTGTGTAAGTAAAAGTGACCACAAGCCACAGGGTTGCAGCATACCAGTGTAATAGTAATGTCAACACATACCCTACCCTCTATGCATCTGCACAAACCCAGTACCAAACCCGTTTGTTTAATCGTATACTCTGAGCGTATAGAAGTTTGACTTGTTAAACTAATTTCAGCAAGGAAGAATTGTTAACAAACAACCGCTACCACCTATCAAGGCAACCGATATCCGCAAAGAAAGGGTTGATCTGCTTACCACCCAGCGATGATGAAGATGATACAATCGATAACCAGCATTCCCAGAGCACGGTTAACGCTGAAGCCGTCGGATATGGTCGGTCCTTCATCATAATTGCTCCATTTCACTCCCTCTGTTGATTGTTCACGCCGTGAGTACTGTAACATGACGATGCCGAGGCAGGAGTTGGGCAGAAGGCACATAGCTGATTTGTCATCGCTACGCAAACACAGAAATCAAGAAGCACAGCACACCATGCGTGCATCTAGGTTCAAGGTCAATAAAATAATGTCAACTTGAACCCAGACGCTAAGCTATAATCACGCCACATATTCATTCTTACATAAAAACAGCAGCTCAGAAAACAATTTTTAACTATCAAAAATGAAATAAATAAACAAGACGCAAGTGCTGAGCAAGGGCAAACTCCTTTTCGGTTTGAGCTGCACCAAATAATACCCAACAAACTCTGTCAGAGACCACTTCAACAGCAGCACAAAATACAACTAAGCACCTTCTTACTAAAGAGGAAAGAAAGCCTTCTCAATACACAAGACACACAGATCGTTGATAGAAGTCTGAGCAAAGCCGATTGTGAATTTGGTACATGAGAGAGTGAGGGAGGGCTGAAGTTATGGCTTGAACGGTGCTTACGTGTTTAGGCTGTCGTAGGTGGCGCTGACAGAGAGAAATGGTACGTACGACACAAACCAAAGCACAAGGCCGATGAGCATACCAACGCGTGCATTGTTGATCAAAGTACTGAAATAGAAGAAATCAAAGAAAACGCAAACAACTGAATCTCTCATTTTCTGCAACAGCGCAAAGACATGCTGCCTGCAAACAACAAAAATGAAACCCACACAAAGGGGAAGGAAATGTGCAGGAGTGACAGACACAAGCAAGAAACACACAAACACATACAAGAAGACAGAGACAAACATGGCAAGAAGAAATACTGAACGCAGGTCCAGGAGTCCGGGGTGGACAAAATACCTCACAACGGCAGACTCAGCCAACTCACCTCAGGAAGAACAGAAAGAGAATGTTTGTGATGAAGTATAGGAGGAAGAAGATGAAGACAAGAGAGCCATCGCTGTGCTTAAACACATCTCCAGCCTGAAACAACAACAACAAAAGAAATAAGAGATCCACACAGCAGAGGAGAGGAAAAGAACAGCAAGGCTTGCTCAGCACATTTTGTATTATTTACAAGTGACCTATCTTTCCACTATCATCTGGTTTTTTTGTTACTAATCAAGGCAAACACCCTTCCACTCCAGCGGTCAGTTTTCCATGGCTTCAGAGAAAGGGGCTTCGTCTTGGCTGACATCAATTCCAGTGCGGCAACACCATTTTGATCTCTCCAAGGCTGCATTTCAAGATGCAGTCTGCCTGCGGTATGGCTGAGCCATTTCAAACCTGCCCTCTTCCTATGCTTGTGGCTCTGCGTTCTCAGTATCACACGCTCTGCAATACCCCATGGGTGGATTTCCTACAGTGCCCCATAATGAAGTGCAAGATTTGCTTGGCGGTCTAATGGGGGAAGTTTGCCACAATGTGACACTGGTGCCTGCCCTGTAGCCTCTCTTGGGTGAAGTGTTTTCTTCTCACTCTGCAACAACTGACAGCGAGGCAAGACTGGGCATAGCAGCATGTGGCTTCTTTGGTGGTCGTTTCGAGAGGGCATTTTTGACGTGCGTGTCTTCAACCACACCACCAACTCCAACCAGGGTTACCTTGGCAGCATTTACCGTTGACATGAACAGGAAAAGCATAGGAAGTACACCATGAGGGTTTGTGAAGTTAAGCACAGCTCCTATGCACCCGTTGTTTTCTTGTGCACAGGCGATGTTGGGCCAGCATGTACAGCAGTCCTCGAGCGTCAGGCGGCAAAGGTCGCAGATAAGCATGACCTGGGCTACAGTGTGGCGGTGATGGCCTGGTTCCAGACAACACTGTCCTTTGCGCTGCTGCATTCTTCTTTAATGTGCATCTGTGGCACTTGTTGTCACCCTCGCTCAGTAGACAGCATTTTAGTGTCCTTGGCGATGGCCGAAGGCCGCTGATCTCCTTAACCTATATCGTTTTAGCTTGCTTTTAATCTTTCAAGAAGAAACTTCATTCCCTGACTCCAGCAAGTTTTTTTATTGAACGTTTCGACCTGAGCTTCGCAGGTCTTCTTCAGCATCAGCTTAGCTGAAGAAGATCTGTGAAGCTCAGGTTGAAACATCCAATAAAAAAACTTGCTGGAGTCAGTGAATGAAGTTTCTTCTTTAAATCATTCTTCCCAGCGTAATATGCCTTTTAAGAATTGCTATATCTTTTATTTATTATTTATTTATTTATTCAATCACTAAGCTATTTCTGACAGTACTCAGAATCATGCATACCTTCGGGAATTTTCGTTTCATTTTGTTTCCCTCCTTGGCTTTTTCTATGGATTTCATTAACATAATGATAAACTGAGTCAGATCAGTCAACTAATTTTTCATTCTCTTGTTTCCCTCTGTAGAAGTTATTTTCCTTGTCTTTGGCTTTTGGCCTACATAACTCAATATATCTCCAGGCAAAACAGAAGAAGAGAAGAAGAAGTGTTACTAAAAAAGGCAAACATGCAACAGCAAAGAAGAGACCGCTGCGCACATAGCTCATTACCAAAAGTAAGATCGTTATCGTGACAACACTAAAGAAGAAGAACACAAACTGCTTGATGAACCAGGCGAGCCAGTTGATCTTGCTTGAGAGACCCATCATCTTCATCGACTCACGCATCCGACTTTGCTTCTCCAACACAAGCTCCTGCAAAAAGAGCATAGTAATTGGTGACATCTTATGACCTGCAATGAAGAGTGATTAGCCAATACTGATGACTGGACTCATTCAACCACAGCACTGTGGAGTATTCAATAGATGTCTTCGATTTTGCTATGACTGGTCTTAGCCAATAGAAGAATAAAAAAAACATGCTGACCCTTGAACTACTGTTGGGCATTGGTTCTGGTCAACAGTAACCGTTGCCTAACTTTCGTTCTTTCTCGTAAACAAAGCATCTTTGTTACCTACAACGCGACAGGCAACCAGTCTGCCGGTACGCAACATCCTCCTGTTGTCAGCGATGTATGTACACCAAGGATGAGCAGTAGATGGATGAGGAGGAAGATAGCGCCGCTCACTCGAGTCATGAAGCGGAAGACTATGGTCTTAAACCAGACTGGAATACCAACCTCAACGAGTTTTCTGAGGAAGAACCTTCCCGTCCTTCGACAAGTTTTCAAGTTGTTGCAATTTATCACATGCTTTGACAAGTTTGCAAGTTGTTGTAATTTAACAGGTCTAATATTGCTATTTCTGATGGCACTACAACTTGAAATAAATGAACATTTCTTCACTGACGTTTCCTTGCCATGGAGCTATGGGTGATCACCATATATGGCACAGATGCCACATATAGGGCCTTGGCTGGCTACAGGGGTCAACTTCTATTGATGCAGGCCCAATGTGTGGTGGGTGGCAAAGAACTAGTCACCACTATTCTAATCTTTTCCATTTTCCACTGTGCAAAAGAAAATGTTAGTTTGCTCTTTTCCCTTGCTTAGATACTTCCTTTGATGTTAAAGGCCTATTCTGACACGCTGAGGAAATTTTCAGACTGCTTATACAGGCATGTCACAGTCCTCAGTGGTTGACCAACAGAGGTTTCACAAGCACACACCTGGTGAAGAAAATCCTAGAGATCAGACCAACTTGAGCAGGACTAACAGGGCAATTTTCACTGTGTCCAGATCTTTTACTGTTCTTTACAAAGTGTCCTCCCTGGTGAAAATCTTCCTTAATCAATATCAACTGATCACTTGCGTGATCACCACTAGGTGTCATTCTCCCCTAGGAGATTAGCCTATCCCTGAACACTTTGCCACTCCATGCACAGTAAAACAGTCAGTCAAAGTCATTGCTGAACATTACAGCGGATGAAGCGAACCTTAACAAGCATGCCAGCCGAGTAGATGAGAGTGATGACGAGGAGTAGACCAATCAAGAATGACACAAGCAGAATAAAGTCGTCCTTAGTGTAGTTGGGGAAGGGATAGTGCTGTGCACAGCAAGAAAAAGAAAACCAGAATGAACAAGGAACTAAAAAGTGGCGGACATGCACCAGCTATTGCCACATGTGCCCTTTCCATGGGTCTATCCTGAATGATGTATGGAAAGAATTTAAACCAAGCACACAGGAAAGAGCTGACCCCTCATGAATACTAACAAACTGTAAAGCACTCAACAGCTTATTAAAACATAGCTCTGCATGTAGACCACAGGCAGAGCTAGGGCCATGCCATTGGTTTTGCTATTTGTTGCCATCCTCTGACCCAGACCAGCCAACGAAAAAATCATATCAGCAACTGACAGGGGGTGGGTTAATGAGCTGGCTGCATAACCAGTACATTTTTCCACTTTTCTTACCTTGGTAACAGTGGGAAGAAAGGTCCGGTCCATCCCGCTGTTCTCACAGCGGCCACAGCAAGACGTATTGACGTCTGCTGTTGTAGTGCACACAGGAGGATCATAGTTGGCTCCAGTACATGAGCAGTTTGCCACATAGTAAATAAGGCTTCCGTTGAGTTCCCGTGATGAACGTGTACAGTTACAAGAAAGCGTTCCGTCACTGCGTGTGGCAGAAGAGCTATTCCTCTCTGGTGGGAAGTCAATGATCAGCGATACATTTCCGGTTGGCATATGGTAACTGGAACATCGGAGGGAGATGGGCAAACAGACAGACAGAAAGAAGAAAGGCAAATAAGAGTTAAGAGGAAAACAAAATGATGGGATGCATCCCACAAACAAAAAACCCTTGCTGTCCTCCCATGAGCAACAAACCCTTGTTGTCCTCCTAAGCATATCAAATGAAAGACTGCAGGCAATGGTTTGTCTATTCACCATTGCCTGCAGTCTTCTCTACATTCAGCTCCTTATATTGATGTGTGGAGATGATCTTTCTACGTTGTCTAAGACTTGTCTTCAGCAAGCAGATCAAATGCAAAAAAATGTGTGTGACAGAACACTTTAAACCACTGAAGACTGAAGCCCCATACAATTCAGTTAGCTGTAAGCTAACATAAGTTAATAGCATGCATACATCACTCCCACAACCTGACACCACCTTATAACGCTCCACACGTGCAGAATCTGAACAGAAACTCAAATGCTCTGGTCAAGGTGGTTACGACTTTTCCTTCTGCTTTCTCCAGATTTGCATCGCCATCTCTTGACTGGACTTCAACCAACCTACCAAATGCCTTTCTATCAGACAATAATGTAATTTAGTCTTTAATGGCCCGTTCTCTGCGAAAGCAGAGAAAGAAAAAGTTAACTATTTGCTGATCTGGATTGGAAGCCAAGGACACAACATAATACAATGGTTGGACATGGAATGACAAGAACGATAAGCAGATGCTGTTTGCTGTGTGGAATCACTTTGAAGAGCACATTGAATCAAAGGTAAATTCGTACCTTGCTCATTATAACTTTCATAAGAGTTGCCAAGGAGAGGAATCGGTTGACGAGTACATTGCACGTTGCCGCATACTGGCTGCAGAATGCAAATTCGCAGGCATGCTCAAACTGGAAGTAAGACTCATTGAGCAACTCATCGTCGGAATCAAGCACGTAGAAGTAACGGA